>JANSTW010073394.1:0-10160 GCA_027564275.1 Diadocidia ferruginosa | reverse complement strand
TCAGATAGAAAAAGGGTAAAAATGGTCCCTATGCTCCCTCGCTTTGGAGTAAAGGACACGATGATGATGATGATCTTACTGCTTCTTGATTTGTCAAAAGCATTTGATTCTGTGAACCAAGCGATTCTTTGTAGAAAGTTTTCCAAATTCTATAACTTCAGTAATTTTTCGGTAGCTCTAGTTCGTAGTTATCTTTCCAGTCGAGTTCAATGTGTTTCCATTATTGAATCATTATCGGATTTTTTGCCCGTGTCATCTGGGGTGCCTCAAGGTTCGGTCCTTGGACCCTTACTTTTTATATTATTTATCAATGATTTACCCAATTCTTTAATTCATTGCAAATATAAAATTTTTGCTGACGACGTTTAGTTGTACTATTCGTGTGATCACAACATGCTTTCTTTGGGAATTTCTAAAATTAACTCTGATGTCAAATCTATCATTAATTGCACACATAATAATTAATAATCATCTTAATCTGAATGCATAAAAATCCCAGGCAATAATTTTTTCCCCTTCAACTCCTCATGGAATAGTTCCGCAAATAAAATTGAAGATGTTTTCATTCCCTTTTCTGACAAAATTGGTAACTTGGGACTGGTCATGAATTTAAAACTAATAGTTCGATCACGTTAAAGCTATGTCATCAAAAATATTCGCCAGACTCCGAAGCTTGTGGTTACATTCTATTGTAATTCCCACAAATACCAGATGCATTTTGGTGAAATCTTTGCTCATCTCTCTTTTCTCTCTCACCGGGACTTGATTCATGTTCAAGAGATATTTTGGATAAATGGTTGCATTCGGTATGCTTTCCAATTAAGTCGTCGGGAAAGTTTAATACCCTATCGAAATAAACTTTTGGGATGTTCGTTATATACCTTCTTTAGCTTCCGATTATTAATTTTTTTTTATTACGTAATTTATTCTAAAAAACCGTCCTACATATATAAAATCGATTAATATTTTGCCAGTATAGAAAGAAGAACATTCAACATTAGAGTACCTGCATATCCCTTCAAATGAGTCGCTCATCAATAGTTAGTGGGATATCAAGTGCGAATTCATTGCCAGTTCGTATTAAGTGTATGCGTCCACACGGTTTGTTTAGGGAGAATTGTTTTGAGTACTTGTGTAATTCGTAGTGTTATTTACTTGAAATGAAAAAATGGAAAATTAAAATGTTTGTTTTGTGATTTTTAGTTTTTAATAAGCTTCTGGTCTTTTCTTTTCAATTAAGTTTCTAAATTTTGTTTTTGTAATTGTTATTAGAATAATTCTATTCTTTTGCGATGATCGATTATATTATATAATTTTGTATTTCTCGCTTTTTTTTCTAAAAAAATTTTCGAATTTAATTGTATGTAAGGGCAATATATGGTAGTTTGCTTTGGCAGCACACTACGACTGAAATCGTGTATAACTTGTCTAGTTTTGTTTTACACTATACTCAACAGACTAATAACATTGCCTGTTCTTTACACAGTTCGCATGAACCAAGCAAATTTATTCCCAAAAAAACATAATAATTAAAAAAACAAAATTTTACAGTAAAAGTGCGATTCGGAATCACACTTTTTTTGTAGTGGTATAGTTAACTCGATTCCACCCAAAAGAAGCACCATAAAATTGCAATCTACTCACTCTAGTCATAAATATTTAATTTCCTACAGATCTGTTTGATTTGGTTTGGTTAAATCAATTAAACATTAACTATGATGTCCGATTCAATGCAATTCGGACCAACATGGCTACGCAATCTGTCGAATTGTAATGATGGCAGCGGTGGAGATGGACCGAAGAATAATTTGCTCCAAAACAATGAGCTGAAAAAGGAAGATAATGACCCGACCTCATTGAACAAGTTAAAAGAAATACCGAAATCAGAGAGGATTAAAAAAGGTGAACCAAAACCACCGGCAAATGTTAAATATGAATTACCTGAGTTTCGTTATGGGCGTGAAGAAATGTTAATGCTTTTTGAGGAAAGTACATTGCTGCCGGATTACTATCCCAAACTTAATAAATTGTTTGTTAAAGAGATGCAATTACCTCTTACATTAACAACCACTCATTCGGAAGGCGTAAGAATGGTAATTTGCATTGTTGTTCAGTTTGTAATGTGATTTGTTTCAGCATAACGTCCTGACCAGATCGGAGGAAAAGCCAAGTCGATATAAAGCTCGTCAAAATGCACTGTTCAATAAGAGTGCTGGCAGTGATGCAATGGATTCGTATTTGGACAATAGTAATTGGCGTGAATTGGCGAGAGATGATGATGATAAAGACGATCTGTCCACAAGTTGGAGAAGTTTTGAGGATTATAACAAAAAAATGGGTATTTTTTTTACAAAAAAGTGTTTGTAAGTGTTTGTAATGGCGATCTTCTATACTCCAAAGCGAGATAGAATATGGAGATTAATTGATTGTTCAGAGTTTCAAAAACTCATGCGTCACCTCTTTGAAAATAAATAACACTACTCCACAAGGGTTTTGTGATCCATATGCCACAACTTTTTTTAATGTAGACGTGCCAGAAAATCACAAAAACGGCAAATTTTTTTTTCTTTGAATAAAATTTCGAGATATGGTCCAAATTAGTTTTTGTCGGAGTTAGCTTTATATATAGATCATTTCTCGGAATAGAAATGGCCAATGTTAGTGAATTGGACTTTTAATTATAGGTTAATAAATTCCCTGCACATATTGTAAAATATAGTTGCATACGGATCACAAATAAAAGTTCGATTTTGTGGAGTAGTGTAATTAATTTAAAAATATTTTTTCCTAAATTTAGCTAAAGAGGAAGATTTTTACATACCAGAGTGGGCTCTACAGGATTGTAAAATGGAAAGCAGTGGTACTTTTGACACTAGCGGAGCCTTTATGAGTGCAGGTGATTGCGCTGAAAAGGATGTTGTTCTCTTGAACATTAAAAAAGGTAAGAAGAATTATTTTATCTAATCTGGTCTACAAAAAAATTTAATCATTTACATTATTATTAGTTTAGCCAAAAAATTTTGAAGTTTTTTTGTTGTATTATATAATTAGGGCTGTTCGATATTGATAAATATTCGATATTTTTCAGTATATCGATATTTATCGATTTAAAAAATATCGGTATATGTCGAACAGCCCAAAATGTATTATAATATAAGGTAGTGAGTGGCGCTAGAATATTATAGCTTTTAAATTATTAAAAATTATTCCCTAGAACCTGATTTTGATTCCATCTATGATGTACCAATGCAAGTTGATAAAAAAGAACTTCCAACACTTAGCATTGAAGATGAAATGGAACTTGTCGATAATTTTATAGCTCAACAAAACAAGACTGCCGTTTCTGACTACAAAAACACTGATGTTTCGTATTCCAAAAACAATACAATTCAGGAAAAAAATTTAAATAATTCCCGTTCTGAGCCAAAGGAGTTTATAAATTATTCAAATGTCAGCATAGGTACGATCGTACAACCAGATATTCTAATGTACGACACAAAGCCAAACGTCGAACTTTTATTAAAAAATATGACCACAGATATGGTCGATAAATTGATTGTCAGCGATGATTCAGTCGAACTGGAGAGTACAGAAAATAATTTCTACCAAAACACCCAACAAGTACCTCTTCAACAAAGTTTACCGCAACATAATATGCCAACTAAATATTATCCAAATAATTTTAATCAACAAACATACTCACTAGTGGCTGATCCTAAAGTCTTGCATCGTAATCAAGTAGACATGTATTTAAACAACAAAATCTGGTTTTATCTTGATCCAAAGAATAAAGTGCAAGGACCTTTCTCGGCCAATGAAATGTCTAATTGGTATAATGCTGGCTTTTTTGACCAGAATATTTCCGTTCGACATGCTTATGATACAACTTATATAACGTTAGGCGAGTTGATGCGGCTTCGGGCTGATCCCAATCATATGAGTGGTCCGACACACGTGCCAAGTATGCCGTATAATGACTTACATTCAACTGATCCTACTGACGCGCCAAGTATTCCGTATAATGAGTTACATTCAACTGGTCCTACACATGCGCCAAGTATTCCGTATAATAACTTATATTCTACTGGCCCGACAAACGTGCCAAGTATTCCGTATAATGAGTTACATTCAACTGGTCCTACACATGCGCCAAGTATTCCGTATAATGACTTATATTCTACTGGGCCGACAAACGTGCCAAGTAATCCGTATAATGAGTTACATTCAACTGGTCCTACATATGCGCCAAGTATTCCTTACATGGACTTACAAAAAACTGGTCCTACACATGCGCCAAGTATTCCTTATATGAACGTACATAAAACTGGTCCTACACATGCGCCAAGTATTCCTTATATGAACGTACAAAAAACTGGTCCTAAACATGCGCCAAATATGCCCTACAAACATAAAACTAGTCGTAAGCCGGCTGAGTTCATGGTTCCGTTTATTGACTCCAATAAAACTATTCCTAAACATGCGCCAATTCCGTATATTGATTTATATAAAAATTATAATGCTAGCGAAATTGCTGAAATTAGACAAATGTTCCCAACTAGATATCCGCCAAAATTCTATAAAACGCCGCAAGTAGGTGGACCATATAATATACCCGATGATCTGTTTCCTGACTGTAATATTACGCCAGCTAATATGCCGCAACCTCAGCAAGTAATGCAACAATATCAATACAACAGTTCACTGTGGGATCAGTCAAATAATCCATGGAACAAACCTAATACATCACAAAGTATGCAAGCAACTCCTGTTCAGGATCAATTTAATACAAATAACAATTTTGCATATCCTGCTGAATATATTAAACGTCTTGAAGAAATAGCAAACCAAAACAAGATTCAACCAAAAGGCTATTTGTCGTCAAATAAATCAAATATCAATTTTGAAGAGTCTGCGACTGTTTCGAAACTTAAACGAGAAGTTTCGCAACAAATTTATGAATCTTTAAAAAAACAATGGCAGCAGCAAGTTCAACAACTACAATTACAAGATCAAAATAAACTGATAAATAAATTTATTACCGATAATAAATCATCGTCGGATCGGCCGAATCTTGTTACCATCAAAACAGTGGACACGGCACCACCTACGACCAACATTGATAAGCCAATCATAAATCCTGAACTTGTCGTTAAACCAAAGCAACGTAAAATTAAACTAGTCGATCCATTCGAAAAAGAGAAAATGAAAAAAGTTGAATCGAAAGCAATTGTCGACCCAGAGCAGTCCTTGATAAAGGTCGTATCAGAAGTTCCTTGGTCATTGAACGATTCAAATGATTCTAAGACATCTGATCTCAACACCAGTTTAACAGACATTCAAAAAGAGGAACGAGAAATAAAGCGAATGCAGAATTTTGAAAAACAATTTGATGTAATCCTTAAAGTGAAGCGAGTAGATGATGGTTTTTGGGCTTTAACACCTCCGAAAACGGTCAAGTCATTAGGCGAAATTCAACTGGAGCAAAGTAAAGGTATTTTTTTTTTTATTTTATGATTTCCTTTTATTCAATCGTTAAATCAATCACTAAATTTTGTGTTCTTTTCCCTATCGGGATAATTTAATAAAATGAAAAATATATGACCTATTTTCAGTTTGGATTAACAACAAGATAATTAGATATACAGGCAGAAAAGTTTGTAATTTTCACAACGCGAAAAGTTTTAATTTTCAATCAACAACACAATTATGTTCCGTTAATTTTTAAAATATGTAAAATCAACAGATTTAAATTAAATTAATGTAATTATACATTGTTGATTTTATAATTTAGAAGAAAATTTAATATGTTTGCTTAAAAATATCACTTCTTTTCTCTCTGTGCATAAAAGTACAACAGTTTCGTGCTGTTTCCTATTTAATTTAAATTTTTATAAGTGTATGTTAAATTTAAATTTTAAAACAGTCGGTCTACACATTTTACCACAATTTTTTTTTGTAATTTCACAGATAACAAAAAAAAGACTCCACCCAATGTTCGTGCATCACGTGGCAAACTACCATTTATGCAGTCTTCTCCCAAAAAGGCTGAACCAAAAGTAAGTTTAAACCATTTTTTTACAAATTCAAATTTTCTAAAAAAAAAATTATATATAATATTAGAAAAAAGCCAAAAAAGATAAAAAGAAAATGGTGAAAATTGAGGCGTCCAATTTGTTAGGCTTTAACGTTATGGCAGCCGAAAATCGCTTAAACGTTGGCGACGTTGAGTTACCGTTTGGCGACGAATTTCCCGATTTTAGATATTAATCATTTTATATGTTAATTTTGTTTTTACTTTACCTATATATAATCTTTTTTTAATTATTTAATTTTTTTCTTCTTTTAAAAAATAACAAACCGAAAAGTTCAAGTGCCTCAATAATTAAAAAAAATATATTCTTAATCACAACTTAATTAATCATAATTTTTTAAAAGAAACGATTGGAAATGAAAGATTTTCCAAAATAATAAAATACATTTTAAACATTTTGATATTTGTGATGAATTTTTAATTTTAAGTTTTTTTTATATTATATGTCGTTGTTTAACAACAAAAAATACTTTTTCACAAAATATATCATTTTAATATTAATAAATTTATTTTTGTTTTAGTAAAATATCATTTTAGAGATTTAAAAGATAATTTTTTTTTCTTAAATTTGGATCTCGAAACTTAGATATTTAAGCAGCTATATATTTTAAATCTCATGCTTTGCCCTTAAACTAATTGAATTTATTTGTAAATAGTTTATTTGTGATTGAATTTACCAGTATTTTACTATGTTAGTGGTAAAATAAGGCAAACAGCTCTTGCAATTTTTAAGATGGCGGCGTAATTTAAGAAGGCGAAAACTTTTCCTAACCTCATGGCTTAAGTATTAATTAAATTTTTTATGCAGTAATAAAACACAAATTTTTTGTACTTTCTCAGTTAAAATTACGTTATGTACAATTTTGAATAAAAATGGCGGATTTTCGGTTCTCCACTGCATGTTAAAAAAAATCTGATAAAAATTCAAGATGGCTACCTTTGAGGCATCCATAATATTGCGTCCAAAAACAATCATTTTCTTAAAAAAAGTGTCTACTGACTAATGAGGCGCCATCTGGTAATAAGATAAAAATAAAAAAAATAAAACAATAAAAAAATGTCAACCCTATAGAAACTTCTACGATCTTATTTAAAACAATTTTATTTTAGATTTTCATAATTTATTACTAAAATAAACCTAAACTTAATAAATTTCTCTCCGTCGCATCTTGACCAGATGTTTATTCAGCAGAATTAGCGTAATGTTCATTCTAAATTGCATTTCATTCAGCTTCAAATCGGACGAGAGAATAAAATTCTGAATAACGTTAACGGTTATCAATTTTAGTAAAATACTTCCATAGCGCATTCCGATACAGTTTCTTGAACCAGCACTAAACGGTATGTAGGTGAACGGATGTTTCCCCTCAAGATTTTCCGGCAGAAAATTGTCCGGATTAAATTCATCCGGATCGAAATGGGTCCAATACTCTTTGCTTCGTTGCATTTGAAAAACTGTCATTATAAATTCAGTTCCAGCTGGTATAATGTGATCATCTAAAAACATTTATTAATTTTCTAGTTACACATAAGTTTTAAACAAAATTACCAATCTTTACATCTGCATTAGCTAATCGAGTTAACAGTGGAACGGCCGGACAAACTCGCAACACTTCTTTGATAACACGATCCAAATAGGGTAGATTTTTCAGATCATCTGGTTTAAGATCTACATTTCTGTTTGGTATAGCACTCTTAATTTCATTAAATACACGTTCCTGAATTTTCGGATACATTCCCAATAGCAATAGAACATAGGCTGTTGAATTGGCAGTGGTTTCGTATCCCTTTGGAAAAGGCCATTTTTTTAGACATAAATTTAAAGAAAACTTTGTATTATACTTACAGCCATTATAATAGTTTTGATTTCACTCATCAGATCCTCTCGGGTAAAAACATTTTGTTCCAAATAAAATCCCATTACACGATCGATAAATGTCGATTTCTTATCATCTGCACTTGGTTGGGCTAAACTTTCGCTTTTTTGTTTTTGAAATTGGTCAACTTTATCAGTTAAAATCTGAAATAATGAAATTTAGTTTAATAAACAAATAAACAATTGCAATTTATCTCGTTTTTCTAATCTAATAATTGTGTGTCTGAACAAAATATTATGCTTGAAAAAGAAATTTACGACCACTTTCAGCATGCATAGCAAGATTTGAATTAGAGTTTTTCTTAAATAAATTAGAATTTCTTTATGGGAACATAATGTGAATAGTCTAGGGTTACGTATGAAATAACACATCGGACATAATATGACCTCCACGATATTGCTAAAAATACGAACTCTTTTTTCAATTTTCCATCACCGCATTCCGTTTAATGTGGCTGAATTTCATTACAGCGTTGAATCTCTTCCTTCAATGCATGGATGGTTAGAAGTTTGTTGGCATAGACCTAGTGTGACTTCAAAAAAACCTATAGAAAAAAAATACAGTGGGGATAAATCATATGATCTAGAGGTAAATTCTGATCACCCAAACGAGAAAGAACACAAACAAGAAAAGTCTCTTGAAGTAATTCAATTGTCTTGTTTTCGATTTTTAGTACCCTAAACTATTAGCTGTCAAACTGTCCTTTTTTATAAAAACACTTTACCACACAAATGGCGGCGAATTCAAATCTTTCGTAAATTTTGGGACACTTTATATTAGAAGCTTAGTAACGAAAATGATAAAACCATTGTTAGTTCTTTCCAACTGGAAAACTTAAATAATGAAAATGAAAAGAAAATTAAATAGGAATTCTCATTTTGTCGAGACCAATCTGCCTCAGCAGTAAGTAATCGAAAAAAATCAGATTTGTGATAATATTGTAATAAAGGATATTAAAGCGAACCTTTATGGTAGTGTTGGTTCAAAAATTAAATTTGGTTGTTGTTGTAGGGAACATTTCAAATACAAATTGTGTAAATTTCGAGTTGGCCGCTCGCAATTGAACAAAACTAACACTAACATAAAGGCTCGCTAGGATAGTACATACTTCAAAATTCAATAGAACTTACATTTTCAAAATTTTCGTTTAGCAATTTCAAACAGGTTGCATATTTTTTAAATAATTTCGATAATTTAAATAAAAATTGTGGCTGTATCCACACTTGAAACATTCTCATGCCAGCCACTTCCAATGTGCTAGAATTAAATAAAAAATATTTATTTGATGATAAATTTCCAAATCACTCTATTCTCAAAGAATATTAATAAAACTCAAATTAAAGCTTTTCTATGAGTTTACACTTACTAGTAAATAGCCCGAATAAATGCGTTATTTTTCGTGTTGGTTTGTGCCTCGATATTTTGATTCATTGTTGTTTCTAAAAATATTTAAAATTTATTTCTTAAATTTATTGAGTTTTGCCAAAATGTTGCATCTCTTACCAAATATCATATCCAATGAACACCACTTGAGCGGTTCTAACATATCAAAGGATTCTTCCGTGTTGGCCTTTTTCTCTAAAATACTAAGAAAAGTATTTATATTTCGATTGAATATTGGGAAAAAATCATTTATTACATTATAGTAAAATGATGAATTCAATAATTTTCTATGCGTTCGCCAATGTTCTCCTATATATTACATTTAGTTTAGTTAGTATGTTAATATTAATCGAAAGAAAATATTTTGATTTGATCAAACCTTTAGATGTGATTAGGCCATAGCCAAGTATTGGTTCCATAAAGCGATATGATTTTCCTTTGCCCACACAATCGGGTGAGTTTAAAACAATTTCCATGTGTTCGGGCTTGTTAAGCACCACCAACAGTCTAGGACCCAACCAAAAATGAAATGGAGTACCGAATTTCTTAACAATTTTACCTATCGTCTCGATTATTTCTGAAAGTAATTTTCGATTTTAGTCTAATTCATATAGAAATAATTTTCTAAACTTTATAACGATTTTCTATCGATGTTCGTTTTAGAATTATAGTACCAAGATTTCTAAGTTCTTAAATATATAGATTTATATGAAAAGAATTTAAATAATTATAAAAAATTTAGGAACAGGCTAATCAATCAACGAAAAGTGAATATTTTTGCAATATTATGTGGCTCCAGCTATTTGCCA
>JANSTW010073383.1:0-10161 GCA_027564275.1 Diadocidia ferruginosa | reverse complement strand
TTTCTGAATTTAAATTTAAGTATTAATTTTACTTGATGAATTTCATATAATTATCTAAAAAACTTAAATATTTAGTTTAGGTATCTATCAAACTTAATAATAAGTATAACCAAATATCAAAATGAGTCCATCCTAAATTTTTCTGTGTGTACGATTATTTCCAAAAAATGGCCGAAAAATATAACATATAGAGACATTTTTTTTACCAGTTGGCGGATTTGACCAAATTTTGGTAGGAGTTAGTTTTAAGAGATTTGTAGTTAAGAAATTGCTTTTGGAGTCTCTAGGTCAAAGATGAGGGGGGGCTCCTATACGATTTTTTTTAATTGCCCGAAAAATATGAGCATATAGTGAAAGTTTTTTACCAGTGGGAATTTTTTTGGTGGGAGGTACTTTTTAGTACTCCCATACTTTGGGATTGCATTTAGAGGCTCTAGGTTAAAGATAGATCGCATACGATTTTTTTATTTCTAAAAATTACCGAAAAATCTGAAGAATATACAGAAAATTTGTTATCAGTGGTCGGATTTGGAAAAATTTTAGTAAGCATTAGTTATTGGTGGTCCCATACTCTGGGATTCCACCTTGGGTTTCTAGGTTAAAGACTTATTTTATGTTGTTATAAGTATCTAATTTTTGAATAGAAATGTGAACTAATAGAGAATATTTTGGTTTGTGTCAGTTTTCAAATGTAAATATATAGTAAAAGCAGCATTGGAAAATTTGTTTTTTGTGATTTTTCTATCTTATAGGGACATAAAAAAGTAATTTTGCATCAAAAACAAAACAAAATTGTTTTTAAGAACTATTTTTTATGGAACTTATTTTTCATACGTAATTTTTATTTTTATCATAATATTGCATTTTTTATTTTTTATTTAATTTCTAAAAAAGTTTTCCATGTACAATTAAATGTGCGCCACTCGCGAAAGGGTTAATTTTGAAAGTCCATTTCCGTAATAAAAACTGGTGATTTTTAAATGATTATATAACAATTTATTTATACTGAAATAAATTTTGGAATCGCTAGATAATAAGTACAAGTAAATCTATTCGAAAGCTGACATCAGAATTTTTAAACATGTTAAAACGCAAACACTTAAATATCTCGTTTTAAAAAACAAATGGACTAACACCACTTTCAAAATAAACGGCTCATATATGAATTTTATCATACATAATACACATATGTATATAACTATATATCTTTATACCATAATATAGAATATATATGAATAATAAGTGAAACCACAAATCGCCATATCTTGAAACAAAAGTGATGTTTTATTTCTTAAGTTTTTTTGCTTGTATTTTTTTTTATATAAATCTATCATCTCGCATATATGGAGTTTGGCTGAACTGCAGTATAGCGAATATGCTCCAAATAGGACCCCACCCTTTCTAACCTGTAAAAAGTTATCTAACGACCAAAAAATTATACTACGACTTTTGGGGGAAACCCTCCCTTTCGGCAGGGGGGAGGTTTGTATGCAAAAGTTTTAAAATGCAATATTATGATTTCACACCTATACAGAATGTAAGCAAATTAAAATTTTTTGTAGTGTGAACTTTTGGGGGTAACCCCCCTATTTCAAGGGGGCTTATCGTTTGCATGAAAAATATCAAAAATACATTTTTATATGGGTTGTGTATATTCAAATAAAAGGTCTTGACAAGAGCTACAATTTTAGTTCTAAAAGTTTTAGTCTATCGTTCACCCTTCTGTTCGCAGACAGGCAAAACAAATATTCCTTTTAAGAAATTCTTTAACGCCTCCTAGTGGCTGATGGAAGAACGATAGACTACAACTTTTAGAACTAAAGTTGTAGCTTTTGTCAAAACCTTTCGAATACATACAACCCCTATTAATATTTATATTTCAACATTTTTCATACAAAAGTTAAGCCCCTCCCATTTTAAAAGGGAAGGGGTGATCCCTTTTAAGTTCACACTACAAATTGTTTTAATTTGCCTATTCTTTAATTCTGTATAGGTGTGGAATCAAAATATTGCATTTTATAACTTTTGCATACAAACTTTAAACCCCTCCCCCAATATTCGTAGCATAATTTTTTTGTCGGGGGATAACCATTTATAGGAACGGGAGTTTGGATTCCTATTTGTAGCATATTCGCTATACTGCAGAATGCAGATTCGCCTGGAGTTTATACGTAAATTGTACATGGACAAACGACAAGCCTTATAATTTAGGTCAAAATAATCAAATAGGCTATGGAACGAAGTTATGTTGGTTTTGTTTGAGAAAAGTAAAGAAGTGACCGTCATTCTGGGCATCAGTCCTGTATAGTAAGGCTGATTTATTTATTTACTTAAAATTAAAGAAAAATCTACATACAAATATTTTTTTATACCGGTTGCAATTAATTAAAATCAAAAAAGCTAAGAAATGTACATGTACATCTTAAAATGTGTGCGGTTTCACTTATATTGAAAGATATGAATTACAAGTTTTAATTGAATCTTATAGTCAAACTATATATAGATCTTAATTTCTACATTGCAAATAATCTACATATTATACAAGTTCCAGACATCCTTTGACCTCTCGCATGTATACTGCAAATTACCATAATATATCTATTCATTCATATATAGATTGTATGAATTTGTATAATTTATTATTTGACATGACACCAATAAAAAAAACAATTTTATCAATATTCTTATATTATATGCGTTTAGCATTTATACGAAACGAGTAAAGTTATTTTTACTTTTAACTTTTAAAATATATTTAATATTTCTGGAGGATTCCTTTATACATATTGCAAATTTATTTATAATTGACCTAAGACCCACATAACAACCCTTCTCAAATCTATTTTTTATGCTGCTGTCTAAGTGTCGTTATATTTGTTTACTTTCATTTTTATATAATACGGTTAGTATAGAATAAATAAAAGTCTTGTAATCGCGATAAAATTGAAAAAAATTGAAACAATTTAAATTTTTCTTTTTAAATTTAGGAACAGGCTAATCGATTTTTTTAAGGCTCTGGCGAATAGCTGGAGCCACAAAATATTGCAAAAATATTCACTTTTCGTTGATCGATTAGTCTGTTCCTAAAACAAATTTTAATTTGTTGACAATAACGATCGAAAAAAAAGTAAATATTTTAATATATTTTTTTACTTCTCTTTGAATTCTAGACCGAAAATACAAAAAAACAAAATGTATGTCCTTCCATGCGTGTATAAGTCCGTCCGTCTGCACTATAAAATACACAAAGAAATAGAAATTGTTAGATGCGATATAAGATCTCGAAATTTTGTAAGTGGTTTTTTGGTGTTCCCATTATCTGGCATTGAATATCAAGAATTTTACCCCATAAAAAAAAGGATAAATGTGAAGAAAATAAAATACACAAAGAAATATAAAGTTCTAGATGAGATAGTTACGATCTTGCAATTTAGTATATGGATGGTTTTTTTTTGTGTGCCAATAATTTTTTGATATTTATTTTAAGAAGTTTTGCTCTCCAGTCTTCAGGAAGTGAAATAGCTCTGATCTCATATATAAAAGACTTGAAACGAAGAAAATTTAATTAACAAACAAATATTGAATTGATGCCTATGCTATACGATCTAGAAATTTGGAAGGGATATTTCTGAAGTGTTCTTATTATTTTAATACAAGTTTTTTCCACATATCGTGTGATAATGGTAACAGTTTTTTTGTTTCAATCCTAACAAGTATAAATTTGGTAAAATAATATTGCGTTGTGGTAAAATATTATTTTTATTACCTTTTTCTATATATATTTAATAATATATCGGCCACATATACCTACATACATGACATATGTATACATTTTCTTTGCAAACTTTTAAATTGCAAAAAAAACAATATTCTATATATTGAACTGAATTCTAAGGATTTAATAAATGTAATTGAAAAGTCGTTTGTTTCTTGGAAATTTGTCTAGACGATATAAAAATTAATATCTGTAACCAATGTCGCATATGAATATGTATGCGCAGTTAATTTACATTTATATAAACTTTATATGGTTTAAATTAGTATAATTAACAATTAAAAGTTTAAAGACATTTTTGTACTATATGTATATATCATATCTCATTTGAATGTGATTCTTTGTTTAAATAAATGAAAATATTATGTGCATGTTTTTAAATCTACATAAATTATTTTGATTAAAATTTCACGCAAATTTCCATGGTATATACGTAACCTATGTACTACACCAGAGCAACTTGTTGTGTAACTTTTTTCCGTTTTATAGCTGCATATCTTGTCCATGAAGAAAAACCAAATTAAATTTAGTTTAATATTTACTTATGTGTATCTTCAAATTTATAGTTTTAGGTCTTTACGCTTATTATAGCGCTAAGTTCGACCGGTTTAAAAAAAAATACAACAATTTGGTATAAAAATCGGTCAAACTTTGTGTTTAATATTTAGTGTAAAGACCTAAAAATACAAGATTCGAAGATCAATATAAGCAAATAAAAAAAAAGTGGATGTGGATCAAGAAGCTATAAGAAAAAAAAATGCCCAACAAGTTTCTCTGGTGTAGAACATAGGTAAATAAAATATTTTCGAGATACTAAAATTAGCAAATCTTTTATTTTTGATTTAGTATAAAATGTTCATAATATAATTTGAAACATTTGAATAGAATTTAAAGCGTAAAATATAAAACCTCAGGCAATTTTTTAATACAAATCTAAAGAACCAAGCAGATTCTTGGAATATTGTAGCTTTATTTTCAAATTAATATTTTAATAAAATAAAAAAAATGTATAAAAAAAAATGTATTATCCTAGGCAGCAAATTATTCAATTTTAAGATAAAATATTTTATAATAATTATTTTACTCACGCTTTGACTTTTTATATTGAGGCAAAGATGATGAGTAATCGCAAGTTTATTAGTTCTTTGGCTTCGTAAATACCATGCGTTTATACAATATATAATATATAATATATAATTGTTCTTGTCAAGCTTATTAAGCTTCTATATATAATACAATATTTTATAAATTGTATTATTTATAAATCTAAAAATAAAACTTTATAAGTCAAACAATACAATTATTGTATCGATATTTTATTTTCTTTTGAATGTTGCTTTTGAATGGTGAAATAATAAGATGTTTTTATACACTTTTGTATATTAGGTTGTTATTTATATAAATTCCAAATAATTTTTATTTTTTTTTTTATTATTCATAATTTCATAATTTTCATATCGCTACCATAGAAAAATTACAAAAGAAACAAAGAAATTTTGAATTTTGTCCTTGCTCGCCTTTTTGCATATTCATCGAAGAAAACAACAACGCATGCGCAAAAACTTGTTTTGACATACAACGCATGCGCAAAAACTTTTTTGACATGTACGCGGCGAACGACTTTGCAAAATATGTTTTTTCGCCAAATATCTCCAGCGGGGAAACGGCGAATTTTGTTGTTGTAAATTTTTTCAAACCAATTCGCAGCGTTACATATAGTATTAAAATTTGAAACGAAGGTTTTTTGGGTCACTGAACTTTCATTCACGAAGGACAACTTTTTAACTGTATTTTTTACGAAAGGATCTTTTGTAATTTTTCTATGGTATGTGTATTGGGTTTATCCCACTAATCCAACTGGGAAAACGGAGGTTGTGACAATATTTCAAGGGCTATAGACGCCACGTGGTAATTGACTGTTACCTGTGTTTACTTCCCAACACGATCAAACCATACTTAGTTTCTTATGATGAAATAACGTATATTTTTTCTAAAGTTAACCACATTTTTCAAGGCTGGGCGAAGAAAGGTACGCTTTGCCCAAGCCGACCCACTAATTTATTTGAGAATGGCTTCATTTTGAATTAGACCGATTAGCCTGTTTTTAAATATTACCATATATTTATATAATAATAATTTTCTTGAAGATAGAACAATTGACTAAAAAATCCGCCATTTTAGGTTTATAATTTTTACGAGAAAAAGCAGCGTATAAACTTATTTTACTGACCGACAATATAGAGACTTTTAGAGTATTTTGGCACCTCTTATTAAATTCGTTTTTATACTTTGATATTAAGATATGAGCGTAATTTTATAGCATGCTCTTGAGTCTTGTTTTATTACTTTTAGTAAACTCCATACTGAAGAGGTTTAAACAGACATTACCGAAACCTTATTTGATAAAATTTGTCGCATTATTAAAACTATGATAAAATGAAAATTGGTTAAGAGCCTGTTATAGAATTTCATATCTTTTAAATAAATCCTAAACAAAATACTATAAAGAATTTTTTTGGTTTTACAGATACGATCCAGCCAGAAACAAACCGATACCTCTGCACACACAAACCCTATATGTTGTCCATGAAAATATTGAAATAACAAATCCGGGCGAACCATCGGTTTACAGTATTCTGTGTGACGCACCAATTTACAAAATGGAAATCGATGAGCCGACAAACCCTAATCAAAAACATCACGTTGGTTATATTCGTCTGAAAAGTTCAGAAATTATATCGAATCCAAATTATCAGAAAAATGGATCTTCACAAGCGGTACCTGCCGAACCTTCTACAAGTAATTACGGTAAACTTCGAATACAAAACGGGAGAGACAGTGAAGCGGATGATGATGATGAAGAAGAATTGCCACAAGTTAATCTAAAATTTCGAGACAGTATGCTAATATTACCACGCAAGAATAATCGCCTGTATAGTTCGATGCCAAATGGAATAAATCAAGGTACAAATTCGACGAGTAGTGCATCGCCGCCGAGTAGTGAATATGATTATGCGTATATTACGGCATTGCATACACGACAACCGTTAAGTATAATGCGATCTAGTACAAGTTCACAGGAACCTTTCAGCACAACGACACTGCCTCAAATGTGTATAACCAGTGTACCGATACCGTCAGCGGCCAGCGAGGATTATGACTCGGACGATGACGAAGACAATTGCCACTTTGAAGTTAAACAATATCTCAATTCGAAAGCTTTCTTGGCCTATTTTATAAATATGTTCTACGATAATCTGGCCAACGATTTCGGTATAACCAAGGAAAATCTTTCCACAGCAACGTGGAAGGGATCGGTAATTTACAGTCCTCCGTGGGAAATTGTACCGGCAATTGCATGTCCATGGCCAAAAGATGCATTCGAATGGATTCATCGACAACGTGAAATTAAAGAAAATCCAATAACTCGACAAAAATTTCAATGGCCTACACCGGTTATGGTGAACAAGGTCATTCATTTAGGTTGTCATGTTATTCCGTTGGGTTTTGCACCGAAAAGTGGCATAAATACACATCGTGAACTAGAATGGAAAATCGTTTTTCCCGAAGCTGACCGTTATCTAGAAAGTTGCCTAACCAGTACACAAGTCAAGGTCTACATTATCACCAAAGCTTTAATCGAAACTTTTGTACAACCGCATCTGGGCAATAAAAATATGTTTACATCGGAACATCTTCGCACTCATCTCTTTTGGCAATGTGAAAACAATTATGCTGCCTGGCCAGAAGATTATTTGGGTGAAGCTTTAGTGCGGTTTCTAAACTCCTTGCTCGAACGCATGAAACGACAACGTTTACCCGACTATTTTCTACCGAAGCGTAATCTTTTCGAAAATATTCCCGAAAAAATTATGGTCGAATTGCATAAACGAATTTATCGCATTACCGAAAATCCCGTTATGCATTTAATGATAGCATTGAAAAATTTACAATTTACGTTGCCGACGGTTAAGCTAAATTATAAAAAAATATATTCAACAATCACGATTGATGATCCATTGAAAATATTAAATCCTAATTTTCAACAAACCGCAGATAGAACAGAAGACAGCGATGGATCGGACGAAGATGAGGACGCTCAAGATCCAATGGGTATAATTGGTTATTATCAAAAAGTGCAACGTACCGACAAGAAAAAGAGACGTTTGTCACGAAAAGTTCGGTTTTTAGAAGCCGAAAAAGTGAAATCACGCCTAATTAATGAATCGAAGCGGGTGCCACAGGAACCGTTTAATGTTCGGGTAAGTTTAAATTTTTTAAACAAGTAAAGGCTGAAGTGTAGAATTTCCCCCGCTCTTGGATCCTTCCCAATCTTTGTAGCAAGGTAAGGGGGTATCCCTTGAACAACGATTGATGTTGGAGTTTGTGGCGCTCCGACCCCTTTTGGAGGGGAAGGGGTTTAAAGTTTGTACGTAAAAGTTTTAAAATGCAAAGTTTTAATGCGACGTATATACAGGATGGCTAGGTTAAAGAAAATTGTAGAGAAAACTTAAGAGGGACATATCCTCTTTTAAAATGGTAGGGGCTAAACGTTAGTATCGAAATATAAACATTTATAGGGGTTGTGTGATGTCAAATGAATGGTCTTGACAATGTCTACAACTTTAATTCTAAGGCTTGCAAAACACATGGGGTTCGGGGTGGCAGTCCCCCTGATCAGAAGAGAAATGTACAAAACCAAACCATATTGTTAGTTTTTTTTCTCCGACCAAACCATTATAATGTCTAAATTTGCTTTTTTAAATAGGTAAACAAAATGTATAAGATTAATTTTCTATCCCCTTGTCGGAGGGGAGGGGCTTAAAGTGTATATTTTATAATTTTTTTTTTATTCAATAAATTACCTTCGAAAGGGAGATCCCGCTATCATCCTACAAAGTTTGGGGAATGCTACATTTATGCCAAAGTAGAAAATAACAAATTTATTAATTTCTATTTCAACAGCATGAAATCCCAAAACATATGGAAAAGTTACGTCGCATTATTATGTACAATGTTTTCATTGAACACTTTATAAAAATGGCCGACGAATCAATAGCCAGTAAATCCTACAATCAAGCAACTATTTATTTAAAACAAGCATCTCGTCTCTGCAGTCTCATGCAAGACGACGATGAACACGAAGAAGCTAAACAATTTCTGGAAAAAATTGAACTATTACAATGTCAGATGGTGTCGCAGCGAAATCGTGACAGTCAAACTAAACCACAATTACCAGTGCGCGAAAGTGTCATGGAATCATCGAATAAAATTAAATTCCGCGTTAAAACACCAAAATCTCCAACAACAGACAAAGACGAATATGATCCATATACAAATATAGAACAAATACAGTCGACCAGCTTCTCACCGGATCTTTGGTCAGACGAAGATGACGATGATGATGAAGAAATTCAACAGTTTGAGCAAAAATATCGTAAATCAATTTTAGCCTCACCAAAACTAAATAACGGATTAAGAAATTTAAAAAATAAATCACCAAACCCAAATAGTTTACCATCTTCACCCAAATCACCACGCATCCAGACAACTTCATTTGTGGAAAGCGTACAGGTTCATGCTAATATGAATGAACCAGCCAAACAAACTGTAACTCCAATACTAAAAGTTAGAAATGGCACAAATTCAACCATTTCGCCACCAAATTCACCCTCTCCAAAATTTAATAGATCGAATGTAAACAAACTTACAATTCGCACCGCAAAAACACCATCACCTAAAATAATACGAACGCTGAAGACGAAAAATTCATCAACACCATCTACTCCAAATGGTACATCAACGCCACCTACCGCCAAATCCAATGGACTGAAACTGAACGTTTTCAACAGTCAAGAATCAATTCGTATTCGTTCGCCGGCTCCTTCGCCAACGATCGCCAAAGCAAAGAGTTTCTTCAGTGGACTGAGTCCAGTACGACGTAGTAAGACCAATAAGGATATGGAATTTAAAATAGTTAATAGACAAATAAGTAGCATAAGTAATTTATCAGAAGACACAATGACGGCTTTATAGTAAAATTTTGTTAGATTTTATAGTTAGAATTTAGGAACTTATTGTGATACAGCTTACTCATAATTATCGATAGGTTACAATTTTAAATAAATTTATTTTGAAAATTTTTATTTTTTTTTGACTTTAGATTTTGAAAAAATCCCCATGTATAGTCCACAATTTTTTTTTCTGTTTTCTGACTATTTTAGAATCCCGGGAATTCATTAAGGAATCGCTAGGAGATGTAAAAAGACTGCGATTGCTATAGAAATCAGTTTAATTCTTTCATTTTTCCCATCAAAATCTGTTGATTTTAGATTTTGAAAAAAATCCCCATGTATAGTCCACAATTTTTTTGTCTGTTTTCTGAC
>JANSTW010073372.1:0-10162 GCA_027564275.1 Diadocidia ferruginosa | reverse complement strand
TAAATTTTTAATTTTAGAGTTAGATCCTTTAAGGTGTCGTGTCCTTTGAATTACAGTAAAAAATTATATCCTAAGTGGTGGAACGACAATCTAACAGCTCTTAGAAAGAAATATAGAGTTGCCTTCAATAATTGCTACCGCAATAAGTTCTGGCAGCCTGATAAGGATTGCGATAAGGATTACAAGAAAGCCATTAGGCTCTCCAAAAAACGTGACTGGGTGGACTTTGTACAATCTATAGAGTGCACTAGAGACTGCAAGATTGTGCAAATCTAAAACTATCTATGGCTCACACTATTCCCAGTTTTCTTAAAACTGTAGAGGGAGTATATACGGAATCTTCCAAGGATACCCTGGAGAAACATTTTTTTTTTACTACGTGGATCGAGCTATAGAGGAATTATTAGAAAAAAGTGGCTCTGGTGTAGATTCCAGGTTAACTTACTTAATTGTACAAGTTATGTTGTGTTCGCTGAACACACTAGACAAAGCCATATGCACGACCCCGTCATTTTGAACTGGACTTAAGCTACACGTTGAATAGACCAATGAACCACCCGGCTTCAGTAGTCTTAGACAATTGGCCAGGATTGCCGATTGTAATTCTGGAATTTGCATACGCTCTCGTAGTCGAGTAGATTTGAAAATGTTATTGTCATTTTGCATAACCGAATGACGATCCGTTGTGCACGGCACATCAACCAGAATTTTATCGTACAACGAGAATTGTGCAATGCATCGGGCATCCTCTTGGGACATAACTACTCTTTTACCAATCCATTTTTCCTCAAAATCGTAAACGAATTCCTTCAATAGTTTATTTATTCGGTTTACACGACTCTGTTGTACATCATTGCAGACCAAAATGTCCGGATAGAGGGTCTGAAGCATGAGCAGACTTTTTCCCCCCGGAGCCGCACATGCATCCAGGATACGATCACCTGGTTGTATGTTAAGAGCTAACGGTGGCAAAATAGAACCACCGTCCATTAGAAAATGGGAACTAACACCTGTTACACATCGTTTTGGCCGAATAAAATCGGAAACGTTCCCTTTTTCATACGTGAGTATGTTTAAGTTCTCCGGAAACGTAAAATCCGTTTCCACATCCAGGGCTATGGGGAAATCCGCTGTTGTATTGTAATATTTATAATGATCTGATTCTAAAATCCAGTCTTCCATTCCTTTTAGTTTTGTGGCTGGAATAAACTCGTGTAGACCGGTCGTACCGATGTCCGGATCTATAATACGTCTATAGTCAATGTCAGAGTCTTCTTTAATTGTAGCATCTAGAGATTTTTTATAATCCACCTGTAACTCTATGGGCCCATCAGCTGCCTTTGTCTCTTCATTCAATTGACTGGGATGTTCACTGCCGGCTGGATATATGGAACCCACTTCTGTTTGTCGTTGTTTGTGCAAAATTTGTTCTAATTTTTGGTCAACACTTTGTCCATTGGATGCCTGATTTATCTTCAAATTTTTTAAATCCAAATTATCTTTGGCAACATTATAGATTGAACGCAAATTGATAGCACCTTCAGCTTCCAATTCGGCAATCGTTCGCTCTGTGTCGCCAAAATTATTGACCAAAGCCATGTATTTATGCGGGCTGAGCAGTGCTACTCGTATGGATTTCCAACGATTACCGTACACAGATCCATAGAAATCATCAAAGCTGTCCAAAGCCCGATCTTTGGTGAATTTTTTGTGTTGAAGAACGGACTGCAGCGAAATTTTGTTAATAAAATGTTTAAAGTTTTTAAATAATTTTTACCCAATGAGTCTTGCTGTGTTTCCATCTTCGCACCACCAAAACCAGACTTTGTGGTCTTAACATTTGTAAATCTTTATTTTTCTCGCATTTAACCTCAATGTTATAAGAATGTAAACTTTATGATATGTAAACTCGCGCGGCGCGACCACATAAATCAAAACATTCGAGAAGAATAAACAATTCTGATTCTGGTTCAGAGAATTAAAATTAAATTTATTTATTTATTTATTCGAAAAAAATAGAAATTTGATCTCTTTAAAGATTAAAGTGCACAATTTGAATTTTTTAGGAGTTTCTTATAAAATAAAAAAAAATACCCAAAATATTTAACATAACCTAACCAAACAATCAGACTGAAGCACTTCCACGACCTCACAAGGAATGACTTCCCGAGAAATACTAACACTGCAATTCGGTAATTATGCAAATTATGTCGGTACACATTTGTGGAACATTCAGGTGAGATAAACAGAAATACTGTGGAAGTTAATTCAAATATATTTTACTGTCCAAATGTAGGAAACCAGTTTCACGTACGATGAAAATGCCAGTAGTCCATCGGAGATCGATCATGATGTTTTGTATCGGGAAGGCGTGGATTTTAAAGTTTGTGGAATTCATAGATTAACATTTTGTGGCTATTTTGCAATAAAATTAATTGCTTTATTCATCTTTCCCATATCATTTTAAATTTGTAATCAATTCTTTAGGGACACACAACCTACACACCACGAATGCTTTTGGTTGACCTGAAGGGTTCGTTAAAGCACCTGCCCGAATCGGGTAATCTATATAGTAGTGGCGGAGCGGCTGATGCCACTTCTGAACTGTGGGATTTGGGTGCCGTTGAAGTTATAGAAAAGGAAAAAATTCAAAAGCCACAGTATCAATTAGATTTAGAGCAGGCCGGGCAGTCTAACGAGGATGACGATGATATGGAGAGAGATTATAATTTTAAAGATAATGTACAAGCTTGGTCTGAATTCATGTACGCACGTTATCATCCGCGTAGCATTAATCTGGTCAATTCTTATGAACATTCGGCAGACGAGGTGGCCTTTGATTGTTACACAAATGGTCAACAATTATGGAAAAACGAATATTTCGAAGATGATTTTGGCGACAAGATTCGGCAATACATTGAAGAGTGTAACAATTGTCAGGTAGATGGTGCAACATAATTTGTATTTCAAGGGATTTCTGTTATTTTTATTTTTTAGGGAATTCAAACAATTTTCGATTGTACAAATGGATTTTCCGGTCTAACAGCTAGCTGCCTGGAGCACATAAATGACGATTATGGAAAGTCCAATTTTTCCGTGCCTATTTTTACACCAAAGTCATTAAATTTTCGTCAAGCCGATGCGCCAATGAGTGACTCAATTCGTTGCATAAATATTGCATTTTCCTTTTGCTCCCTCATCGATCAGTCCGATCTATTTATTCCACTTTCGACAATGTCAAAATGTTGGCGATACAATGCTAGCCCGCGAAAATTTTCGCACATTAATTTCGAATCGGATAATCTGTACGAAACTTCGGCCATTTTGGCCACATATTTGGATACAATTACGCTGCGATATCGTTTGAAATATTCAAACAGTTTACTGGGAGATTTTTGTACAGACTTAAATAATTATGGTAAGAAGTTGGTATCGGCTGGACTTTCGTTCCCTTTCCCCATGAATTCCGACGAGGATTTAATTGATTTCTTGGACAAATTTGATGGAGACGCGCTATTCACTCAACTTACACCGAACACACAAATCGGAACAGATCGCGTTGTTCAAAGTGTATGCGTGCGAGGCATACCAAAGGATCGCCTTAAGAGACCCATCGAAACGGCCAAGCAACAAACCAATATGGCTGCGTACAATTGTCGTTCCGTTTCCGAGATGTTTCAATTGTATTTTCAATGTAATAATTACAATAGCCTGTCGCATGTTTCGGCCATTGAAAAGCCAATGTCCACAAAGACACCATTCGCCATTGAAATGTTTGACCAACGGGTCAGTTCCACCGGCTTTCTAAATGAATTTGAAACCGACGTTAAACAAAGTAAGTCCACAAATGTTATCAATAATAGGATTTTGTTGATTTTTGCAGACTCTCGACCAATTTTTTGTTTAATTAGTTTAGTATAATGAAACAATTTTGGTTTTTGAGATGTTATTGTATATGTTTCGGTAATATTTTACTACCCTCATCAGTACTACTTTATATCAACTAAAATTAAATATTATTTTTTAAAAATGAATTAATAAATAATAAATATAATTAAATTAATTAAATTTTTCAATTCGCAGTTTGCACATCAATTCCGGTAATGGCGCTGGCCCAAGTATCGACGGACATTGCCGATACATTGGAGAGTTTGCACCGTGAAGCCGAACGAATTAAAATACGAAAAATACCACGATTCAAGGAAAGCGGACTGGAAGATGACGATTATGCGGAAATGTTAAATAAATTGCTAGAATTTAAGGATAATTATGATGATAATTTTCATCTTTAAAGTAAAAATATATTTTTGGCAAAAATGCGTACTTTATGTGGGCCCAGTCATAATAGCTACATTCGAGCGTATAGGAATTTTTATCTCGACTCGATACCGATAATATCGAGTTTCATAATCGGGCCTCTGGTTGAAAGTCTATCATTTGTTTTTAAAATAATTTTATTTCATTTAAAAAATGTTTACAATTTAAATCGTTTAGCACTTAGTTCCCCACCATCGGTTGTGCTACTTTTATGTTTTTTAGTTTTTTTACTCTTGCTGGTCGCCACCTCATCTTGTAATTGGCTAAAGAATTTCTTTGACGATTTCAGCGATTTTCCATCGCCGGTTTCTTTCATCTGTGTGGAATAGAAACAAATTATTAAAAAAATTTACGAGAATAAATATCAATTTTTTTACCTTTTGTACATTTCGACTCTTTGTCACTTTGTCCAAGAGTTTTTTACCCTCCTCCTTTTTGCTCAGGGCAATGCCTAATTTTTGTTTTTCCTCGTCCCGTTTGTCCTTTCGTTGTTGCACCAATTTTTGTTTGATTTTCTTTTGTCGACGTTCACGTTTCTTGTCGGTCTTAGTGCGTTCCGTTTCACCCAACACGTCACCCTTTGGTCGAGCTCGGATTTCTTCGGGTGCCAAAAGTTGAGCATTACTCACGGTAATTGGGGCAACCTCTTCCATACTAATGGCCGGCAAATTGGTTATGATTTTAGCTTCGGGCTGAGCCGGTTTTGGTGTGTAATAGAAATTTGACAATGCATCCAATTTGACAAAAAGACTTTTCATTAGATTACGAATTTCCGTATGTTCTTTGGGCTCATCCTCAACTTTATCGGCCGCATTCGGATCTAGTTTATCGATTTCTTTTAAATATTCTTTTTCGTATATTTGAGCCAGTGACTCTTTGCTCTTTTCCTGGTTTAAGACGATTTGTTTGCGAAATTCTTGTGGTGTATTGGTTGGCTTAAATTTTCGTTCCACATCATTCCAGGCTTTGTCCTTTATTCGTTGCCGTATGATGTCTTCGAGTTGAAGTGTTGTTGCCTCGGTGATGATTGGAGCGGGTCTTGTCGTTGAATCGAATTCCAGTACTTCTTCTAGCAGAGAATTTTGTGGCCGAGATGTTGATGAAATTTCACCTTTCAGTTGCCATGCTTTTTCGCCCATTGCTGCCTCTTCTAAATCGCTAATTCGATTCCGTAGCCGTTCCTCACGATATTCAAAAGATGATTTTGGTTGATCGTCAACAATTTTCTCTTCAATTTCGTCATCATTCTCCGAATCTGATTTATAAATATTTTTAGATAAATCAAATTTAACGCCCTTTTGATTTGCATCGTTTTCTTCTTCCTCTTCATCGTCAACATCACTTTCTTGCTCTTCCACTTCATCGTTGGCGCCCGTTTCATCAATGTCACTTTCGTCCAATCCCAGATCCTCTTTGTTATTTTTTGACAATCTTTTATTTTTTAATTCTCTTCTTTTGCTGAAATCATCCTCCTCTATATCACTATCATGATCGAAAAATGCCGAATATTTTGGATTTTTTTCATTGTCTTCGTCATCCTCCTCTCCATCATCTTCATCATCTTCTTCATCGGAAAAATTACCATTAAAATAATCAATTTCCTCATCATCTTCGTCGTCGTCTCGACGCTTCTTTAGATGTTTATTCATTTCTTTTTTATCTTCAACTTCTAGAAATTGTTCCATTTCGCCAAGTTTAAAGAATTTATCATCAACAATTGATGATCGAAATTTGTTTTTCTTATTTCTGGTATTTTTCCCATCCTCATTCGCTTTCTCGTCAGCCTCATCATCTGAATATAGTTGATCGTCTTCGTCGTCTTCACCGTCGACATCATCCTCTTCCTCCTCCTCCTCGTCGTCCACTTCGCTATCATCTTCATCGTCTAATTTATAATTTACCACAAACTTGTCATCTTTACCCGATAGCAGCTTAGATGTTTGTTTTATACATTTTGACCATAATGATTCATTCTACAAATTTATTATTATCTTCCTTTTAAAATTGCCATATAATCAATTATAACTTACCTGTAATTCCAATTGTTGCCAGATTTGTTCCTCGTCCATATCATCGACGATAATTGTGGCCGGAACATGAGAAGTGCCACCGCCGCCAGCAGCATTTTCCTTCGCTTTTGCATAATCGTACAGTTCTTTGACTAATTTTTTATTTTTTTCTGCTTTGTCTGTTTGTATTCTGGAAGAAAATTGGGGATTTCAGTTATTATTTCTTAATTTTAATTAAACTTTTAAATCTCATCTATAATATAACAGCAATGAAAGTGAGGTTAAACATTGTACACTTAGAACTCTCCTAATTCGCCTTTAATTAAACACAATGTCCTCGAAACCCCACTTACCTTAAATATAATTCTGGTGATTTTGTGGCATTTTTAAATTGTTTTAGGGCCGTATTTAATAAATTTGTATCCATATTTTGTATCTCTAAAATCATGTTTCTGAAAAATAAAACTATTGCACTATAAATAAATGTTGAGGTTATGTCGTTGCTGTCATATGCGCGCAAAATATATAAACACCTGGTTGTCAAATTCTAAACTAAATATAGAATATCGTTTAGCGTACTTGCCGCCAAAATTTTCGATGGCGCTAGGCATATATGCGATTTGGTAAAAAATAATTGGAAAATGGCGAACAGGTTCTGTCTGTAAACATAGTGGTGATTTTTTGTGTTTTTTTTGTTAACAATTTTTGTGTTTTCTAAATAAAATAATTCTAAAGTTTGTGTTAAATTTGGTCGGACATTTCGGTGCACAAATTGGCCAATAAAACTTTGCACATTTAAATTTTGTCCATACAGATGTTATTTGTGGCACATGTCTGCATTAACTCACCCTTTTGCAGGTTTGTATTTTTTCCCTTTTTTGTGTAGTATAATGGAAAAGGCGAGTTTCTTCTAATGTACAACTTTTCCAAGAAATGTTTGACAATAAAAAAAAATCGATTTCAATATTCTCTAATATGGTCCTAAATCTTAATTGTCCAAATTAAATTAATTTAAATTAAACTTTTGTTAGTTTCACAAAAGCAGCAATTAAAATTTTCCCATACTAAAAAATCTAATTAATAATTTCCTCTGTTCTCATTTTTAGGGGCTGACCCAAGCGAAGTGGTCATTCAAAAACGTCGAGCAAGTAGTATTGGGTAAGTAGAAATTATACTTAATTAATTATTTTATAAAATTGAAATTGAAATATAAACTAAAGAGGAATGCCCCATTTTTATAATGGCGTCACTTAGTAGGTACCTATAGTTGGTTGGGTAAAGTCAATATTTTGGTTGTATAACAGAATAAAAGGGTAATTTTAACTTTGTTTCTTAAATTTTTTAATTTAAATATGATTTTACAATTTAATTCAAAAAGGCAAACAGCCTAACACAAATGATTTAAGTATAATAATTGTACAATTAATTAAAAAAAAAATTCTCTTAATTAACATAACTTTTGGAAACAACTATAATATTTAGTTACATCTTTTTCTTTCAATTTTTTAATATCGAAACTATAATACAAACGTCCCTAAATCCCTAGCTAGTTACTTCAAACTCTTACCAACATGACAAACCCAAGACATCCCCCCAGCAACCACAACAGGTCACTACTCTTTAACAACATAAAAATAATTAAATTAAAACAAATCAAGTGATGGTAGCCGCGAACAAAAATCCAACCCAAAAAGGACACCGAAGTTGTCCTCCACCGCGAGATAAGGTGGCAAAACAAATAAAATGTTCAAAACATCGACAAAGAAAACGCACAAGATTTATTTTTAAATCAGACCCAGACCACCTCAAACAATCTTAAGAATTTCTCTGCATGATTGCCTGAAATTATTAATGATTACGCATTGACCTGACGTTAGCAGGCAACTTATTCCAGAGCCTTGCAGCACGCAAAAAGTATGAGTTTGAAAAACAACACGACGACGAACTGGAAATCATAAATTTAACCCTGCTTGACTGTAGGAATTTAATATGGCTTCGCAAGTAAGTCGGCTTGCCAGTGTTAATAATAAAATGGAATAAGAGAACTCTATAGCTAAAAAAAAATTCCAAACCATAGCCAAGCAAGTTATTTTTATAGTTGGTTAAATCATCAAAACGTCGTAGTCCGTAAACAAACCTTAAACATGCATTGAAACAGACCTTCAATTTATGCATATAAACTGAACCACAGCTACCATAAATTTCACATCCGTATGAAAAATAAGGGATAAAAAGAGATTTTACAAATTTTAGCCGGATATGAGTTGGCAGATACTGATGGATCGAATAAAGCTTTCTTAGCGTTGAATAAGTCTTACTACAAACCTTATTTACATGAACAGACCAGTTCAATTAACCATTAATGTAAATTCCCAGACTTTTTAAAGATGAAACCACAGGTATGAAAATACTATTTAATAAAACTGGACAGTCTGACAAGTTATTACGCTGAAAATTACCATAAAAAGGAATACAATACGACTTAACCGGATTCAATTGTAGCTTTTTGGACAAAGACCATTCATAGAGCGATTTCAAGTCGTCATTCAACAGTTGGATTCTATCGTTGGGAACCAGATGATGAAAAAACTAGTTGGACATCATCAGCGTACATGTGCACAGACGAAAAACGAACAATAGCTGGCAAATCATTATTGAATAAACTAAATAATAGTGGCCCCAGAATGCAGCCCTGAGGAAAAACAGAATAAATCTCACCAACGATGATATACATATCCTCATAAAATATTTGTTTAACTTTACGTATGAAAAATTAAATATAATATTATAGAATATATGGGTGGTACTTTATATAATGTCATGTATATAATATATACCTTTATATACAATATTATATAACAATTTTTGTATATAATATTCAACCATCGTTACGTAACATCGCAGCATCTTTTTTATCCTCGTAATTGTATTAAATGTTAAAATGTCAGGGTTTTTTTTTTAAATAAAACACACCAAATTGTATAAAATTTCAAAATTTAATTTTTTTTACGATAACCAATCTCTGAGGGTTGTTATGAACAGTAAAAACCTCAAAATTCAATTATTTTTGCGCAATAATTATGACATTATGTATGGTCACTCACTATATGTATATGTTGCAACATAATATTTGTTTTATATAATTTGTGGTATTTAAAGATATTTTTTTTAAATGTTATGGTTTTGGTGAACAATTATTGTTTATAATATTAAATAATAAATGTGAATAATTTAACCTTTTTGTTAGACCGTTGGTTTGGAATATATAAATATTTAAAAACAGACTAATCGGTCTAATGCAAAGCAAAGCTATTCTCAAATAAATTAATGGGTCGGCCAGGGCAAAGCGTATACCAGCTTTCTTCGCTCAGCCTTCAAAATTGTGTTTCCCTTAGAAAAAAACCATGTTGACTACTCAATGACTACGCAATGATCATACATATCATATATTATGTGAAATAATGTCAAAATTTCGAACAAATATTTCTCGATAGGCCGAAGTTAGGGTCGATTTTCTGGATTCATTTACGTACAATTTCGAATTTCTATAGTAAATTTTGCATGCAAATTCTCCATTTTTTTGCCACAAGAACAATTAACAGCTTGTCAAATTCGTATTTTCTTTGGGATTTTCAAAACTTTTTTTTTTAACTTTAAATTATTCACTTTAAAAAAATATTAAATTCTTGAACAGAAAGTTGTTTAAATACTGCCTGGCAGTTAGGCAGTTTCGGTTTTAGGGAATTCGGTGCTAGTCACTTGCGGTGCTATAGGCAATTCGGTTCTAGACACTTTCGGTGCTAGGCATTTTCGGTGCTAGGCAATTCGGTGCTAGG
>JANSTW010073361.1:0-10163 GCA_027564275.1 Diadocidia ferruginosa | reverse complement strand
AAACAGACAAACAGACAAACAGACAAACAGACAAACAGACAAACAAACAAAGCGTCTTAATAAAAACAGTGTAAAAAACCTATCATCCGTAACATAAATAACGAAAAAATAATTTTCATTTAAAAATATGTAAAATATAAATTATCCATAAATTCCTTTCCTCGCATATATCCACCGCAGTAAATGTGGAATCGTGTAACCACTAAATAAGATGACGCGAGAACCTTCATACATGCATAGCACGAAAAGTGTAAAATTTAAGACTCGAATAATCTCTAGTTACGCGCGAAGAAAAGTTGAAAATTGATCGTATAATAAAGTGCTATTGCGGCAATAATTTAATTTTTATCCATTTTTATATTATTACATTACATTATTATTATTATATAGGTAAATGGCATCTTGCAATTTTCTTGCGGTATATTTTATGGTATTTTCACTTCTTGAATTTATATTTATATATCGTCCTTCTTGAGGGAAACTTCTAATATACTTTTACTTATGTATATAGCAAACGCTATATATTGGAAAATATTATATAGATTTATGTGTCCTTTTTGAATTTTTTTTTTATTTATTTTTTATTACTATAAGATGTAATATATGACGCTCGCCTCGCATACCTAGCAATAGAAAATTTATATATTTTATAAAGGATATCACATTCTATGCGGGTAATTTAGGATTAAAGTGTAATACAAAATGTCAATTAAATTATGAAATACAGCCAAAGTATAAGGAAATTGCAATGTGTATAGTTATGCGGAACATTGTGTGCGGTTGTTATAAACTAGATATTATGTGATATGGCGGATTTAGTTAGAAAGAATTATATCTCGAAGATTATAAATGATGGAGTTTTGAAAAAAAAAATATATGGGAGTTAAAAAAGTATAAATTTTGTCTTTTTTAGGTCAAAGTGTGGATATTATTACAACGAGAAAATATAAATTACAACTCGCATACTTTATAAAAACTCCCCATATAATCACACAGTACAAAGTTGTGAATTTTTTCATTAAATTCTTATTACATGATGACACTTTAACCTTTTTTAGAAAAAATGTAGTCAGCATGGAGTTGTAAGTAGCATCATGGCTTTGTGTTCAAGAGCTTACGGGTTCGAGACCCGGCAGGGTCAATAAATTTTCACAACTAGACTATCACCTTTCATTCGCAGGTGTTTTTCTAAAAAATAAAAAGCGATCGCAGTGGTTCGGAAGTCACTTAAAGCCGTTGGTCCGCCTACATGATACTAACTAGGGTTCCTCATATAGTGTAAAACCCGCCTCACTGATCACCAAAAAATATGGCTAGTGCGAATTGCTGACAACACTCTACCTTTGATATAGTCGTCAATGAAAACCATGGTTTCAGATAGAAAAAATGCTTTGGAGTAAAGAACACGATGATAATGATGAGAATAATGTTCAGCTGTAATTTTCGGTTTAATATTTTATTTGTATAATGTATTAGTGTCTTTGATGATAAAAATATCCACCTTAAATATATGTATTATATATATACAGTGAAGTAAAGCACATTAAACACTTTTATACTAACCCCTAAATCGCACTTATAGTCTATATACAATTGACCGATTGTGTATGCTGTACCTAAACATTGGATGACCTCCGCATGTGTAAGATGCCCCTCTTTAATTTGATATAAATTTCGTTAACCTTTTTCATATTACCTCTATATTTTCCTATGTTTCAGTTCATCTGGTATTAACCTTTTGTTTGTGTTTTATTTTATGCTTTTCCTGCCTTCTTTTGTTGAATTGGTTTCTTGTTATATATTTATATAAACACTTGAACCTATTCAATATTTTAGTCCCTTTACTTAAGGCATATATTGGATCTTATTTATCGGTATTACATGAAGTGCTATATAAGAATATAATTAGAAGATGAACGGAATAATAACGTCAACACCTGCAGAGTTACGCATTTTTATTCTGAAGATTCGTTAAAAAACAATTGGGTAACAATAAATTATTATTAAAATTACATTAAAGTTACAATAAAGTAATATTAAAGTTACAATAAAGTTGTAAGTTACAATAAAATAATATTATTGTTGCATTAAAGTTATATTAAAGTTACAATAAAATAACATTTAAGATTTAAGTAACATTAAAATTACAATAAAGTTACATTGAAGTAACATTAAAGTTACATTAAAATTATATTAAAATTATATTAAAAATAAAATTACATTAAAATAAAATTATTGTTGCATTAAATCTATATTCAAATTACATTAAAGTAACATTAATGTAACAATAAAGTAACATTAAAGTAACATTAAAGTTACATTAAAATTACAATAAAGTTATAACTAAGTTGCATTTAAGTAACAATAAAGTTGCAATAATGTTACAATAAAGTTACATTTAAGTAAGAATAAAGGTACATTAAAGTTAAAATAAAGCAACAGAGCCAGAGCCGTCAAAAATATGATGCTTTTTACTCATGTACCGACAAGGATTGCACTATTTCTTGGAGTTGCCAAATAGGCATTCATCCAAACTCACGACCGAAAAAAAGTTAAAATATTTAAAGTTACAATAAAGTTAAATTAAAGTTATATATATATATATATATATAGTTATGACTGTTTAGTGTTTACTGAACCGTATTTTTACTTAAATCATGTCTGTAACCATAACCTTCAATTCTATAATGATAATGATAATTTATTATTATAATTTACAAATATTCCTTACACCCGTCTCCCGAAATAAAAATGTACTTTTTACTAAACTTTGAAGTTTTTAACTTGATGGGGTCATATTTATTAAAGTGTAAGTTAGAACTAAAAAATTTGACAAAAACTATCAAAAGGATTTTTTTTATTGATTATTGACCTACAAACCGTCTACTTAGTATGAAATGAACCTTATTCAAAATTCATGTATAAGACTCTTGAACTTGAACTCAATTTTTCCTTTAAGTTAAAATATTTCTTTAAAATTAAATTGTTCAAAGAACTTTCATAAGTCCTAAATAAAAAAAAACTGTTACAATATCATCTTGTTCAATATTTTTTTTTAAACTAACGAAAATTCTATCTATATTTAGTATTTACACAAAAGAAACGTCATTTTCACCCAAATGTGAATGCCATTTGTTCAAATTGTTCATTCATTTAGATTAAATCAGGCACAAAGTTAAAAACAAAATAGCAACAGCAAAAAAATGTTTACAAACATACATCGGAAAAAGCTACTCTGCGTTTAAAAAACAGGACTTCTTTACTTAAACTGTTGCAAAATAATTGAAATCAAAAATGTGCAAAAGTGATGCGTTAAAATTTTTTCGGAATTAATGAATTTAGTTTTTTGCCGATGCGATATTATAAACTGGAAATATGTGCTTTAATTTCAGATGATAGTTTGAAAAAATTGTAATATCTGGGTGAAGTTCTTTAATATCAATTATTTTTTAGAAATACTTTTGAAATTTATTTTGTTAGGTATTTACAATTGGCTAGGTAGTTCAGATTTTATTAATTAAAACTTTAGGATTCGTGGCATGTTGATTTAGATATACATATGTAGCTATTCAACAAATTTTATTTATATACTTGGATTTTTGTATGTAATTAAAATGCATATTTTATATATACATTGTAATTTCATAACTGCCGGGTAATAATTTTAAGTTATAATTTATGTCCATTATTATAAACTTTATATATATTGTGAATCCTATTTCAATGATAAATTTAATTTTTATATTTACAAATTTATTCGAGAAACCAAATAAATAAAACATTTTTAAACTAAAAACACAACTTTTGCTTCGTAATATTTAATTTGCCACTTTAATTGTTTTACAATTTTTAAAAAAGTGGATACAATTTTTTTAGATCCACATAAATGCACGATTTTATGCATACATTTTGTCCTGCGATAATTTGTGGAAAAATGAAAATCTTGTATTTTATAAAACTAGATTTTAGTGTGCATTCACATAAAAAGCAAGTAAAATTTATTTATGTATTCACCTCAATTTTTAACCCTAACCTATAAAAAATTGAAAACACTTTTTTTTTGCAAAAGTATTTGTGACACCGGTTTATTGTAAATTGAACAGGAGGTACAAAAGGAATAATAAAACAGCATATAATTTTATATGAACATATGAGGTAGGTCGCGTGGCAATTTTTCGACGAAAATTGTGTGTTGCCTTTTAGCAGATTATGGTGATTCAGTGAAAATTTAATAAAACTGCGGATTTACAGAATGGAATAATGATTTCAGTTTAATGTGCGTCTGTGTATGTTGCAATTATATGTGTATAGTTGTTTAATTTTGTATTTTCTACAATATGCATATGTGACACACTTTTTTCATATGTAGAGTTAGGGTGAAAAGTGAACACATTTGTGGTTCCAGAAAAATAGAATGGGGTAGTTTTTTTCTAAGTAATTCCAACAATAGAAATTCATTACTTATATTACTATATAGAGGTGTACTATTATATATATACTTATACGTGCAATTTATAATATTAAAGGTTTTCTTCCTTTATTTCCAAATGTTGAGATTGATTAAAAAATGTAATCAGATGTTTCATTGAAAAATACATAATTATATTGTAGCTTCTGATTCATATAAAAAAATATCTTTAGAATATTTTAGGTTTTTTTATATTTTTAGCTTTCTGATAAATATTTTTTTAATTAATAAAATCTAAAATCCTAAATTCCCAGCTACGTTTTTGTCCTCACTCTTACTCAGTTGCTATTTTCTTACACTGTTAGTTTTAAAAACTGATAAAAATTGCATGCAATTTTTTTCATTTTTACATCGATTTTAGAGTTTCCACAATCTTCATATAAAAAACGTAATGGCTCCTCCAAAGCTCGTATAGACCTATACAGTAACTGTCGAATATATTGTCGAATATTTGTCGAATCTTGCGTAGCGAGGTTAAACATAAAACACGAATAAAAAAATAATAAGGGAAATTGATATATTTTGAGTTTTGACCATGTCAGTTTAATTGTAATTGGAATTCCTTATAGCTACTTTGAAGATTGGGATTTGCGACGTAGGTCAGAAATAGTTTTCTAATTTTTCATAAGGCACACCATCAATTCTAGTGTCTCACCTTCTTTTATAAAATATTAAATGTTTTTAAAATACAAGCAATATATTTCTTTGCTGGTAAGTGTTAATGTTAGGCAATTTTTCACAACTCATATTAACTATAGGTATAGCATTTTTAATTTATAGGCAATTTTTCAACACAACACGGTGGTAAAAATAAGTGAAACTGTCAAGAAAAAAACATTTTTGCAAATAGAAAATAGAATTATATAGGTAGCTGGTATACCTTGTGTCTTTGCCAATTTAAAATGTTTTTTTATCAAGTTTTTTTTTTGCTTAGTTAAATTTTCCATTTTATTCAAAAGTTACAAAAAAACAATTTTTGGTTTTGTTACATTGTGAACGGTTGGAAAAGTTTAATTTTTCATATAATTTGATTTATTTTAAAAAAGTTTGTAAAATTTTAAGCAATTTTTAGTATTTTCGATAGTTTTTAATTTTGAATTCCTATTATATACGAAGACTATAAAAGGCAAATGTTTCTCAATAAATTTATATTTAGAGCTGTTCGATATATCGATATATCGATATATATCGATATTTTCTGATTTTCGATATTTCGATAATTTTATTTTCGATATTTTGTGTAAGGGATATTGATATTTTCATTCTATATTCGATATTTTTATTCGATATTATCGTTTTTTAATCATAATTTTTATTTAATAGTTAAATATTAATCGTCATCATCGTATCCTTTACTCCAAAGCTAGGGAGCATAGGGTCCAATCTTACTTTTTTTTCTATCTGATACCATGGTTTTTATTGACGGCCATATCAAAGATGGAGTATTGTGATTATTCTCCGCACTGTCCCATCCCATCATCAGTATCGCTGATACATTCAATTATAATATTAACTAAAATATTTGTTATAATTTGTAGTTTTTACGGTCGTTTTTAATAATATAAATATGATTTTAATTTAATCATATTTATAAAATATTTGTGTTCTTATTATTGATAATTGATAATATGTAAATATTAAATATTAAAAAAAATATTTTAATAAAAATATTTGTAAAACGATGGAACTAAAACAAATAAAATTAATTTTATTTTCTATTGCGTTGGTAATATTGCAAAAATTTTCGATAACCACTTTGACGCGTAAATCTTCTAAATATTATAAAAATAAAATGTTTATTAATAAATATATGCGTATAAATTGAATATGGGATCAATTGACCTAACCTATATACAAATATTGGATAAAAATATAAAATATCTAAATATAGACTTCATTGACATATTACCAAAATATATTCTATATTTATTATAATATATCACACCTTTAATAATATATTATATTTACCTATATATTAGGCAAACCTAAAAATAACCACAAAGTAATTTAATAATATTTCATGTGTAAAGTAAAGCTTATATAAGTATATAGTATAATATGACCACATCTAATTATAATATTAATCCCCTAAAAAACACATCTAGGTACATTTTAATAAAATATTCAGTATTAACTATGATAGATGAACGTATATTTATTTTGTGCTAAGCGGGTCTAAGTATATACGATAAAGTTAAGGGTAGTCAATTTTAATTGTCCCCCGGCACTCTATACACACGACATGAATTAATGTTAAGTCTAACTATACAGTATACATAACTACATATATATATATATATATATATACATATATATATACGTAATAATAAATTCTTACTAATAATTCATTTAATTATTATATCAAAAAAAGCTTCTATATACATGATTTTCCTTATATTCTATTATTCTTTATATGCATTATTAATATAATAATAAAATTTCTTAATCTCCTGCTTTCAGTATGACAAATACAATAATTCATCAAGTCATGAAAATCGACCGAAAAATCTCCTACTAAAATCGGTAACAACGAGTGTTTCATCAACACAAATTCTACCACCTCCACCACCACAACAGCACGTTCAACAACTGCAACAATTGCAGCAGTTGCAACAACCACATCAACAATTACAACAACAAGATTTAATACTAGGCACATATTTTCCCGATACTAAAGAATTAACAGGCATTGATTTAGACATCAATGTGCATGCAATTAAAAATCTACTTATGGCCACCCGTGTACCAGAAAGTTGTGTTTAAAGAAAGTTTTAAAATAAACAAATTTATATGTAAAAAAAAAACAATTTTTTAAAAGATAATAAATATATAAAAAAGTGTGTAAATTAAATTAAATGAAAAAGTTAAAAATATGAAAAATTTATAAATAAAAAACAAACTTTTTGTACCTACAAAAAATTAAACTAAAAACAAAATAAAAATAAAAAAAAACAAAATTAAAATAAAAACCAAAGTGCTTCTCGTACCATGTATATAAATGAAAAAAAAATCAACCCATAAAAAAGTAGTAAACTATAAAAAAATATATAAGAAAATCGTTCCTGCAAAACAGCAGCTACCTATATATCATATATTTCTTATATATAACAAAAATAAACAATAAAAGAGAAACTGCCATTCCAGTTAATTATGTTTAAAGACTTTTTTTATATCAATCATTACTTTTTGTTTACGATTATTATTTTGTTAATCTACCTAAATTAATTATTTAATTGAATTAAAGTTATATTTAATGTCAATATATATACATTGTATATATGTATATAAATGTATATAGATACAAAATATACCATCCGTACGGTGACGAAGAACCAAACCAACAAAATAAAAAATTAAAGAGCATTAAAGAAAACTTCATCAAAAAATCCATAAAATGTAAATAGAAAACACAACTAAAGAAAAAAAAACGAAGGGGGTTCGGAAGGTTGTAATAAAAAAAACATTAAAACAGAAACATTTCGCCCAATTCCACCCCAACTGGCCGGCCTCTTCCTTCCTTAAACAAGAGAATATAACGCATAATCCAAAAGTCATATACCATATCCTCTTAATCATTGACTAATATCATTAAATTATTATATTGTTGTTTAGATTAAGTTGTTAGTAATTATTATATATATCGAAGTATAAAAAGAAAATGGAAAATTTTAGATAATATTGCGAAAAGTGATAAATTTAAATATAAAAAAAAACTTAATAAAGTAATTTTGAACAAAAAAAACTTGTTGCTTTTATTAATTACTTTTTTTACATTTGGTATAACATTTTTTTCTGAATAGCTGCGAGTATAAATAATATAAAATAAGATGGAATAATATTAAAGATAAGTAAATTTTTTTCTTTAAATCTGCATTCTGCTCGACTAAAATTAGCCCAAGAATGACTCGATTGGAGAAAGAAATTAAAAAATTGTGTGGTTTGTTTGATGTGTAAATAAGTTATTGAATAATAATAAGTGTGATTTTTAAAAATTAATTACTTTTTTATAAATTAATTACCCTAGTCAGCATAGAGCACTGAGTATAGCGTCCCGGCTCTGTGTCCAAGAGGTTGCCAGTTCAAGACTCGTCAGGGTTAAAAAATTTTCACAACAAAAAATTTTCATTCGCAGGTGTTTTTCTAAAATAAAAAAAGCGATCGTAGTGGTTCGGAAGTCACTTAAAGCCGTTTGTCCGCCTATATGACGCCTACTGATAGGGTTCCTGATATAGTGTAAAAACCCCACTGATCACCAAAAATATGGCTAGTTACTGACAACACTCCACCTTTGATATAGTCCTCAATGAAAGCCATGGTATCAGATAGAAAAAGGGTAAAATAATCCCTATGCTCTCTCGCTTTGGAGTAAAAGACACGATGATGATGATGAATTACCCTTAACAAAATATTAATTATATCGTCGCTCCAAAATATGCGCAATAATTTTTAGATTTAAAAAAAAAAAATTAGCTTAATGTAAAAATTAGAAACTAAATAATAAATATTGAAACACAATAAATTAAAATAGTTTACTTTTCATATAGGTACCTCTGTGGAATTGTAAGTTTTTCTGTTTCGAGGGTTTTTAGTTGATCCATATAATATTTTTATATATGTATACATGCAAGATTGCATATCCTCCTGGTTAAACAGTTGTAAGTATAGAGTTTTCCTTATAGAGTTGGTATAGATATTATAATATTTTGTATGTACATAACTTTTCTAAGAATGGTTTATTTATGTCTAAACAAAAACAAGATATATACATCGACAAAATAACAATAAAGCTTTACTAAAATGTCGTTACCAATCACATATATATAATATACAAATATATATATGTGGCATCATATTATATATTGTACATGTATATAACTATATACACACAATACACATAAAGCTTCTATAAAGTATATCCTTTCCCATTTATTAAAGCTTATGCAAATTAAACTCAGAGCATTGCACAAAGGATGATAACCACACCACACTACCCGAAATATAAACACCTCAATAGTTAGTTCTATATACAATATTATGTATAGAGATAGTTGCGAAACAAAGTTCAGGTATATAAATATATATTATAATACATAAACTTGCAAGCTTAACCAAAATAGAGCAATCTAAAAATGAATCAAAAGAAGGTAAGTATATATAGTATAGTATTATAGTATTATTTTTATATAATATATGAGGGGCTGCCTGTAAAAACTACGTATGCCGTAAAAATATCCTTTGCTTATAAATATACTATGTACACATTAGGATTGCATTTTTTCTTAAATTAGATTTTTTCACTCTATATGCCTTTAAAACGTTCGACTTGCTTTAAAACTACTATAAAAAAATCAGATAAATCGAACACCTTTTATATGGAATTTTCAATACTTTAAGGTGCAATTTCCTGAAATTTTTTTTTAGTAGATTTGAAGCAATTCAAACGATTTAAGCCTATAAAAACTTAAACAAAATTAAAAAATGGCACCTTAAAAAATTTCAAATTACTACGAGAGCTGGAATCGGCTTTCAAAATTTACGTCCTATGGACTATGTGCGTCTAAAAAATCCACGTTTCTATGTTTAAAAAAACGTAATAACTGGCACGTGCTTTCAATTCGAGCTTTCTGATGTAAAATAAATCATAGAAATATCAATACTATACATATCGACAAGAGATTAAAAAAGTTTCCACATA
>JANSTW010073350.1:0-10163 GCA_027564275.1 Diadocidia ferruginosa | reverse complement strand
GCTAAAAGTTTAAAGTGAAAACGGCGATTCCTTTTGTACATATAGTGAAGTGGAGTTTTTTCAACGAGCTAAAGAGCGAAAGCAGATGGTGCTGACCAATATCTAAAAGGACAGCTTGAGCCATTTTGTGCGGCATTAATCCTCCAAACAACCCAAACCTTTTGACGACCCAAGTGGACGTTTGATGTGGTGCTTTTCCGATACCACAAACCTGTAAGTTCTTTTCTAAACATTTTTTTTGTGATACTCGATTTTTCATACACATCCATTTTTTTCATACTTACACTGGTGCGTAATTTTTGTCATTTTTTTTTTCCTAAAAAGAAATTATTTTTTTGTTCGCGCATAATCATAAAAGCTATATAGTGTAAATAAGGCAATTTTGAGCCTTACAATAATACCTATATATTTTTTGTGGTTGTATCTTTTCAATAGTGATTTGAATTATGGCCGACTGTCTTCCATATTTGTCACCAAAATTGCGTATTACTCCTTTCATTTCTACATATAGACACCATTGCAAGACTATAAAAAATTCTCTGAGCTAGATACATCTGGCAATGTCAACAAAATTATGTTTATATATTTACCTCACCATATAAAAAAAAGTTCAATATATTATTTCGATTCTCCATTACATATATATGTGTACACACACTTATATAAAAATATCATCATCATCTTATCCTCTACTCCATAGCGTGGGAGCATAGGGCATCAACAAATTGTTTCAAACGCACTCGATTTCTTGCAAGAGTTTACTTCGTTGACGTTCTTTCCTTCGGCTTCGGCTTCTTGCAACATCGTTCGGCGCCACGAAGATTTGGGATTTCCAATCAAGCGCCGCCCGCGCTATATCATCGCTTGGACGTCGCAGAGTGTATCTGATCCAACCTCACTTTTAATACCTAAAAACTCTGTTTTCCGCCACAGATCTTGGTTGAACATTAAAATTAAAATATACACATATATAAATATACCACAAATATACATATACAACACATTGATATATGCTTATTAGGGTGGGCCGAAATATGCGAAAATTCGAAATTTTAAACAAAATAGTGCGGAAAGGTTGTGTATTAGGAAAAAAAATTTCTTCATATTTTTTAATTTTTTTAATTTAAGTCTAGATGTCGCGCCTGTGAGTTGAAATCCTGAGATCTCTATGGGAGGTCAAAATAAAAAATTTGAATTTTTAGACGCTTGATAGCTCAAAAGTTGCGTATTTAAAAATCAAAACCAGCTACAAAGTTTTTTTTTTTAATTTATTTTTATCTCCAGCGAATTTTCTGCATTTTACCGTTAAAATAATGAATATTTTTCAAGATAGAGAAATTTCTGTTTTAAATGCCATTTTAATGAACTTTTCTTAAAAAAAACTTTTATAGCTGTTTTTGATTTTTAAATACCCAACTTTAAAGCTATCAAGCGACTAAAAATTCGAACTTTTATTTTTGATCCTTCCATAGAGATCTCAGGATTTCAACTCACAGGCGCGACATCTAGACTTAAATTTATAAAATAATTTTTTTTTTATTTTTCATTACAAATATTTTCCGCTCTATTTTGTTTGAAATTTCGAATTTTTGCATACTTCGGCCCACCCTACTATATATACAAAATTAAAAGCTTTTGCATAAAATGTATAAAAGTCTTTATCGCGTCTATTTAAAAATTTAAAAAAAGATATTAATATTTATTCGCCATTATTTTCAATTATTCCTAAAGGACCTATTTGTAGATATAAAGCAAAAGTGCATATTATATTTATCCTATTTAGTAATTTACTTGAGGGTATACTTTTTATATAATTCTATAACAAGTGTTAAAGAAGATTGAAATTACATATTATATGATTTTATGATTATTAATTATTCATTTCGCTGCGATCTTCTGGCGCTATTGTGATCAAATTATATATACAAAAATATATTATATTTACCAACGATATCGCAGGATTAAAAGTTAAAATACAGAAATGTTTATTCGTAGGTATCGTTTAAGATTTTACATAAAATAAAATGTTTTGAATCAATTTTATACATATACGTTTACAAAACATCTTCCATCAGATATTAATTATTATTATTCTACAATTATATGGTAAATTTATTATATTATTAAAACATGTAAAAATTTAATTATTTTGATGAATGATGAGCGTATAGATTATCTACGCGAAACTATTTATTATACATATGGTGTCAGGATGGCGTTACCGGCACAAGAATTAAATTTTAATCTCTATAATTATTATTATTCGCATTTTGTATTTTAGTCTACATATATGCATACATATATGTACCCTACAGGGAAATTAAAATAAGAATTACAAACAATTGTGTGTATGAAAGTAAAAATTGTGTACAAATTATATGCACTTTAAAATAAAAACAGAAAAATTGGTTAAAAGGGCTTATTAAATAAATTGTAGTTTTTTTGTAAATACTTTAACAACTACTTATATATACAAACAAAAAATCGTTCGATATAAATTTTCTGATGATGCCTACCTATATTTGAGGAAACCTTAAATTGATCCCATACTCAATACAAAACTTTCTAAATTATAAGATTTTCTATAATTTTTCTGGCAAAACTCAATGCCTTCTTATTAAATTTTTACATACAGTGAGCTCACAATATTTTTTTTTGGTTCGCTACTGTACTTTAGCGGTCTGATACTGAGTAAACTTTTTAAATTTCATAATGGTGTTTTCAATATGGCGACCGAAAAACTAAATTTTTCATCTTTAATAAAACATACCTTTCCCCACTGTCAAAGGAGTCTCTAGTCCTTTCTGATGACGGCGTATATGGCCAGAAACAGTAAAAAACAGTTTTTTGATAGCGCAGCAATTCTCCCATCATCCAAAATACCAATTGTGCAAAAGAACAAAAAAAACTGTTTTGATAAGTACTTAATAGTGGGGGGAAGGGTTTTCTAAATGTCAAAAATTATGTACTAAATTATATTTTTGGATTTCTGCACTACGTTCAATCGATTGCCCATAAAAAATACAACAAAACTGCATTTTTAACTCAAAATGCTCCAAAATAGATAATAGAAGAGTTTCTTGTTTAACCGTCGATTATTTTTATTATACATTTTAATAACACAACTGCAGAGTAAATATTTATGTCATTACTAAACTTTATTTAATTGCGAATCGTATTCCAAAAATATGGATTTTACAGCGATGTTCAAATTAGTTTCCTTTCTTTCTACATTTAACTCTTCATGGATCGGACTAACTTAATAAACTAATTTAAAAAAATATATTTTTGAACTGTTGAGCCTTAATTGAAATTCTTAAATTTTTTAAATCCTCGTACAAACGGAATATCAATCGACCCACTCAACTGGTCATATTTATAGAAGTTGCTTTAATTAATAATATTTAAATTAAGTTATTAGTTATTTTATTACCATAAAAATTTAATTTATTTTATTTTCTTTAATATTAGCCATGGAAAGAAACGACAGAAAAAAATACAAATCGGTAAAATTGATATAAACGAAGCCGATCTATTCGATACATTTCGTGTGTCTACGACCATTCATGGTCGTTATTATTCGGAAACACATTCAATTCTTGGCCGAACCTATGGTGTTTGTGTGCTTCAAGTAAGATTTAATGTCATTTATCTTTTCAAAAATATTAATTTCCGTTTTTAATAGGATTTCGAAGCGCTTACGCCCAATCTATTGGCCCGTACAGTGGAAACGGTTGAGGGTGGTGGATTGATAATATTGTTGCTGAAGACAATTAACTCACTGAAACAATTGTACACAATGAGCATGGATGTGCATAAGCGGTATCGCACAGAGGCTCATCAAAATATAACTTGCCGTTTTAATGAACGGTTAATCTTATCGTTGGCCGACTGCAATCGATGTCTACTGGTTAATGACGATTTAACCGTTTTGCCACTTAGTTCAAAAACGGCTTGTGTGACACCTGTTGATGTAAGTTTTTTTTGCAGAACACGTTTCAATATCACGCATTCTTAACTCCATAGCGTGGGAGCAACAAATTACTCCGCTGAAGTTCTTTCCTTCGGCTTCGTCTTCCTGCAGTATCGTTCGGTTCGACGACGATTTAGGTCGTCCTTTTCTGCGAGGTTCTTCCGGGTTCCAATAAAGCGCCACTTTTGCTATGTCATCGCTTAATCGTCGTAGAGCCAGTCGTTTGTTTCTATAAACTTTTTGTCGTCACATCTCTTGTTTGTAGCTTCCAAGATATTGAAAGCTAACATATATGGGTACATAATTATAGGTTTATCCTGTTTTGTACCAAAAATTTATATAATAAATAAATAAAACTACTTTATCCATCCGTTCGTTACCAATGGAGAAACTACAAGTTATTATACCGTCGGAGAAGTTTTGTCTTTCCGATGTTGATTTTTAGTTTAACTTGTTCTGCATACTAAACAAGTCGACGTCTCCATATCTGCTCTAGTATGTGATAATAGGCAGATGTCGTCAGCAAAGCATTATTTCCAGCTATTGAACCTTGTAAGACTATGTTGAAATTCCAGAAGAAATAATATTTTATGCAAACGAAATTTGAAAAAAAAATGTTTGTAGGTTAATCCAGCAAAATCAAAGAATGACGAATTATTGGCCGAATTAAAAGAAAATCTGAGCGATACACCTCCTGCCGGACCGTTGGTTAATCTATGCAAAACTCACGATCAAGCAAAAGCCGTTGCACAGTTTATTAATTCATTGGCTGAGAAACAATTAAAACCGCCCACCTCATTGACTGCAGCGCGTGGACGAGGAAAATCAGCTGCAATGGGATTGTCTGTAGCCGCAGCAGTAGCCTTCGGTTACGTTAACATTTATGTAACCTCTCCACATCCCGAAAATTTAATAACCTTATTCGAGTTCGTTTTGAAAGGATTTGATGCTCTCGAATATTTGGAACATACGGACTACACAATAATACGTTCGACAAATGCCGAATATAAGAAAGCCGTCATTAGAATAAACATAACAAGGAGCAGTCGTCAAACCATTCAGTACATATCTCCATCGGATGTGCATCTATTGAACGCTGCCGATTTATTGGTAATTGACGAAGCTGCAGCTATTCCATTGCCAACAGTCAAGGCGATGATTGGTCCGTATTTAGTTTTTATGGCATCCACAATTAATGGATACGAAGGAACGGGTCGATCGCTTAGTCTCAAATTAATATCGCAAATACAAAAGGAGAACAATGCCCCATTACCGGTGAGTAGTAGGAAGTTTTGAGTTGAATTTGCCATAAATAAAACTGTTATTTTCAGATAAAACTAGAAGAATCGATTCGGTATACAGAACATGATGCTGTAGAATCGTGGTTAACGTCATTGCTGTGCTTGGACGCATCAATTGTACCGAATTTAAATACGGGATGTCCAACACCGAACGCTTGCGATTTGTATTACATCGATCGGGATGCTTTGTTTTCCTATCATCGTGCGGCTGAATCTTTCCTCCAAAGACTTGTATCAATTTATGTTTCGTCTCACTACAAAAATACTCCAAACGATCTGCAAATGATGAGCGATGCACCGGCACATCATCTATTTTGTTTGTTAGGTCCAATTGTGAAGAAAGATTGTTTGCCCGAAATTCTAGTAGTAATTCAAGTTTGCATGGAAGGACAGATATCATCGCAAAGTGTTACCAATTCATTGGCCAGAGGTCGCAAAGCTGCCGGTGATCTAATACCTTGGAATATTTCCGAACAGTTTAACGATAGCGATTTTCCAAAATTGGCTGGTGCTCGAATTGTTCGCATTGCCACACATCCTAATTACCAAAGAGTTAGTCTCTAGAGTTGGAAAGAACAGGTTCCCCACTATGTACTCCGTTTTCGAAAGTAGCGTAGTGTATTTTTCATTGAATTATACACTTCGCTACTTTAGGAAACGTTTTACATAGTTGGGCACCTGTTTGTTTTTTATTTGTAAAATTTGTAATTATTATTTCAGATGGGTTATGGGAAACGTGCAATCAAATTATTAAAACATTATTATTCTGGTAAATTTACTGGTCTAAGTGAAAATGATGAATTAGAAGAAGATGACGACGACAATGGTAAGTATAGTTATCTGATCGGGTGACTAGCTTGTGCACTCTGATCATTTTGTGAGAGAATAATTTTGACCAGCTTATGCCATTCGTTTAAGGGTTTAATTCCGGGCTCTAATCAACTGCTGAATGCTGACCTTAGTGAACTGATTACCTTCCGATATCGGTTTTCTAGTCGCCTTTTGATTGTCAGACTCTGATCGACTTCCGATTATTAAACTTCGGGCACCGACTTCTGCATACTGTATTTATTTTTTCGGATATTTCCATTTCTGATAAGCTTCCTCGATAATCGCTAATTATAATCTGATGAAGTTTCGGGTGACACTTTTTCGTACTCTTATCAACTTGGTGTCCGTAAGAACCCATCAAGCGACCTAAGTGAGTTCAGCTTGGCAGTAGGGTTTTTTTCAGGATTCTTAGCCTAGCCGTCTCGCTTGTGTTGTCCATACTACTGGTGGAAGACTCATAAGAGGCGCACTTAATCAGCCTCTTGTAAGTACTTCCAGATGTTTTGTAGCTTTCCCAGTTAAAAGTTTTAGAGCTTTGTTTAAAAGCTTTCTGGACTCTATACGAAGTATGCCAAAATGACAATTCCACCACGGCACAGTGACTTTTTGGGCTACTTTAATCAAAACTCAAACGCCACTATCATTGAAGATGTTAGACTGCCAACTTCTGCATCAAAAGTAACCGAGGATTTTACCCGTCCCAATCGATTCCTTTGGGATTTCGGAACGGAGGGTCAACTGGTCGACCGAATGCGGTACTCTGATCGATCTCCTAGTGATGAACTGACTGACTTTCGTACTCCAATTTATTTAATCTGGTCGAATCACGGACTAAATCAACTGCCGAATGACCGAATTCAATGCTAAGATCAAATTTTCTTGATCAACTTCTGACTGACTGATCGATATTTCGATCGACTCCCGCGTGATAAATTTCTAGGTTAATCATTTTCCTATAGGTTCATTTCCGTTTTCTGATCAACTCCCGATTGTGATTTTTTGACATTTTTTTTTAAATGACGTAATACAAAGCCATTATTCAAGATGGCGGCTTTTCAGTTTTGCAAACAGGTGTCAGTTTACCGCAAAATAGATAATAATGATGTACGATTAAACTAATTTAGTGCTCTTTCGAAAAAAGATGTTAGCGCCGAATCGCCCACTTATATCTTCTGATAAAAATTCAGTTCTCAAAGTCACCACGGTAGCGCCACTGTTAATTTTTACATTTTTTTATCATATCTCAAAGGACTTATCAAAAAACTTAGTTACTTAAATCGTAAATCAAATGTTTTATTCGTTCATGTTGTGCCTAAACTGACCTCTATTTGCAAAACTGAAAATCCGCCATCTTGAATAATTGTTATGTATGATGTTGGATTTTTGTAATTATTCGTTAAGACAAAGGAATTATTAAATGTTTCGTGTTTTGACGCCATCTTGAATTTTCCAAACACTTTTTTAATTTATTTTGTCTTACTTAATTTTTGTCTATAACATACTAAAATTCTGGATAAGTGGCACTTACAGCGAATCGGAGCTCTTTTACACCCTACTTCGTATTCTGATCGCTTCCTGGCCTTCTCTAATCGTTTCTGATCAATTTCATGGCTTAGTTTCAACATTTAATGTCACCCTTTTTTTAGGTTTTGACAATGTCGATGACGAAGATTTGGGTTTACTCAAAGAGGTAATTACCACTCGGAAAAAGATACCAACACTTCTTAAACGTTTAGCCGAAAGGAAACCAGAGAAATTAGATTACATTGGAACATCGTTTGGATTGACCTCTGAACTGTTGAAATTTTGGAAAAGTCAAAAATTTGTTCCTGTTTATCTGAGGTAATCGTAGCAAGAATATTCCCCAAAAAGATGGTTTTAGAATGTTAAATTTGTTTTAGTCAAAAACCAAATGAACTTACTGGCGAGTATTCGACTATACTTTTGTCCAGCATTGAGTCGGATACAGCTCAACCGAACGCATGGTTAACAATGTATTTCCAAGATTTTCGTCGTCGTATTCTCAAGCTATTGAGCAAATCGTTTCTGAGTTTTACAACCGGATTGGCCTTATCATTGCTGGACAATAAAGTCGTAAATTTCAAATCGGAAGGTTGGTAGAATTTTGTTTTTTGGATTAAGTATAGCAGTCGATTTATTATAATATCGAGCTTATTGGTCATTAAAAAATATTTATTTACAACAGATTTAACTCAACAACTAGTAGACGTTTATTTTTTGCCGCACGATGTTCAGCGACTAGAAGCTTATTCAAGAAATCAAGTGGAGTATCGATTGATATTGGACTTGACCACAGATCTGTGTCAGTTATATTTTCAGGGAAAATTAAACGATGTTCAAATTGATTCATTGCAAAAAGTAAAAGGGTTTATTGATATAAATAATGCTGACAATACTAATTAATTTTTTACACAGGCCATTTTGTTGGGAGTTGGATTGCAAAATAAAACGATGGACTTGTTGCAAGAAGAGTTTAAAATGCCAGTTAATCAAATTTTGGCTAAATTTTTCGACTGCATAAAGAAAATTACGAAAAAAATTACAACGGTAATTGAGTCAAATGTATCGAAAACAATGATCGATACTAGTCACTTGAATTACGAGGCCGAACCAACCAAGCAAACTCTTACCGAAGAATTGGAGGATGACGTTAAAGTATATTGATTTAAAAATGAATAAAAATAAAAAATCTCAATTTTATTTTGTAACTGTTTTTAGGAGCTCAAAGCTAAACAATTAAAGGAACTAAAGCGACTGAAGAAAGAAAACCTCAATACATTTGCTATTAAAGGTACGGACGAAGAATGGGGCAAACTTTTGACTACAAATAATAAATCAAGTATAGTTAGCATAAAGAGGTAATTATTAATTGCGATAAAATGACCAACAATTAAACATTGAACAGCTCTTAATTTATCTTTATGCAGTACTTCTGCTGCTGCTGAACAACAGAATATCGATTTTGGCACAGAACCGCCAAGGAAACAGAAAAAGTTCAATAACAACCGTGGTTCGAACAACAATTCGAAAAAATTCAAAAAACATTAAAATATAATTGATTGTTATATAGCTTATGTATAAATTTTATAATAAATTAGAATTTTTAAATTTTAACTCCAATAAAATGGTTTTTTGATTTCTATAGGTAGAATTCTGATTCGTCTTTGTGTATTAAATCTGTTAAATTTATCCACTTGGGTATCGCATGTAAATCTGTTGCTAATGGAGGGCGAAGATTTTTTTCATAATTAAAAAAAAATATTTCAGATTATTTTGAATTCCGTTTCTTTTTTGATTCGCTTTGTGTAAAAAGATTCGGGGTTTTCGTTTATTTTTTTAGAGGTTTTTTCGCAGTATGCATGTGAATTTGAAATGGTTTGAAATTACAGACGAGTCTATATTGGATTAAAATACATGTTACAGAAATTTCGCAAAATAAACCTCTAGTTTATAATATAATATCGTAATTCGTATATAATATAAAATTTTCAAAATTTATTTTTTTTCACCCAGAAAAGAAGTGGAAAAAAAATTAAATTCTATCTGTGATTCTTCCTTGCTATACATTTATACAATTTCCAGAAAAAATACTTTGTATGGTTTCCTCGAGAGAAACCAATTGGCAAAAAGCTTTCGCCGCATATAACGCTTAAATGTGAATAGCGAAGCTTCTCGCGTAAATTAAGGTGTGCGGACACTTATAGCTCGGCTATACTTCGATGGCATACCATTTAGCCGGTTTACCATATTTTTTTATTGAAGTCACACAATTGTATACCATGGTCTGCCATGGTTTTCAATTTCTTACAAACTCGAGTTTTATCGTTGTTTTTGAAATACAATTAAAGAACGAAAAGTATAGAAGAAAAAGAATTTAATTGTTAATTGTACAGAGGTTGCTATGTAGAGTTAGTCTGGCCATCCGCGATGAAGTTAATAAGTTAACAGAAACTGACTTCTATATCGCTGTTTAACCCATATTTTTGAGATAAGATTCACAATATATAAAGTTTATAATAAATGACATAAATTATAAT
>JANSTW010073339.1:0-10164 GCA_027564275.1 Diadocidia ferruginosa | reverse complement strand
ACTTACTGTTCCAATGACATCACAAAATCTTTCTATGTATTTTTTGCGCACACCTATTCTACTCTATACACCTTGGAACAAAGTGATGGTTTCATATTTTGGCTACTATGATTTTTTTAGAATTAGAAAAAAAAGCTTGCTTTAGCGGTTGGCGTTATGTCTTTGGATGTTATGTCATGTCACCATGTAATTTAAAATTTATTTAACTAACTGAAATTTCTTCTTACAAATAGTTGATTTACTTCATAAATTTATTGTAATAGTTAAAACTTACGGGTGAGCAAAATTCCTCAAAAGCTGGCTTAACAAATGTCATATATTGTGTTAACACTTGATCAAGATCACGTCCACGTTCCTTTATGTCTCGTGGAACTGAAAAAAAATTACGAAATTATGATAAGTTGATGAAAGTATTTTTTGTTTATATTCTCTTTAAAGACAAAAACAATGCCCACCTCTTCTGGCCAACCGTGTGTCCGAATCTGTGTCGACAAACAATTTCATGTGAAACAAATCGCGTATCGATTGAAAGTAAAATACTAAAATTCCCTCAAACAGCACAACATCGGCCGGATAAATTGTGATTTCTTTTTCAGAACATCTGGAAAAAATTAATTAAATTAAAAAAATTATTTAGAAATTAAATTTAAATATAAAACTTACAATGCATTTGTTTTGTAATCATATGAATTTATGGTCACTTTTTGGCCATCTAAAATGTCTTTGATTGTGTTTAGCATTTTGGCTTCGTTAAATGCATCGGGATGGTCGAAATTAAAGAGACCCTTGTCGGCCTTTGATTTTTCAGCAGCTGTTAATTCACGATAGAAACTATCCTGGCTTATACAAACCACCTGCAATTTTTGTTAAACAATTATTTATTCAATATATTTAATTTTTAATTTTTAGATTTTAGATTTTTTTTATTTATTTTTTTTTTATTTTGGATTTGTTGTATTTTTTGAAAGTTTAAAAATTTATAACATCAACAAACCGCTTTCTAATTGTCTATACATTTTTCAAAAATTCCAAGTAAATAAAACTACCACAAATCTTCAACCACTCACCCAAAAATAAAAATAAAACTGTCGTATTTGAAACCCTAAATACTTCTTTTTTTTACCAAAACAATAAACTTTTTTTCACGGAAAATCATTTCTGAAATCACGGAAATCAGAAATCATTTTCAGATATCAGAAATCATTTTCAGAAATCAGAAATCAAAAATCATTTTTAGATATCAGAAATCATTTCGGAAATCACAGAAATCATTTTGGAAATCAGAAATCATTTTCGGTAATGAGAAATCATTTTTGGAAAACAGAAATCATTTCGTAAAAAATAAATCATTTTCGGAAATCAGAAATCATTTTCAGAAATCAGAAATAATTTTCAGAGATCACGGAAATCATTTTCCGAAATGATTTGGAAATCAGAAATCATTTTCGGAGGAAATAATTTTGGAAATCAGAAATCAATTTCGGAAATCAGAAATCATTTTCGGCAATAAGAAATAATTCTACGAAAACAGAAATCCATTTCAGAGATCACGGAAATCATTTCGGATATCAGAAATTATTTTCGGAAATGATTCCGGAATCAGAAATCTTTTTCAGAAATAAGAAATCATTTCAGAAATCATTTTCAGAAATCACGGAAATCATTTCGGAAATCAGAAATCATTTTCGGAAATGATTTCGGATATCAGAAATCATTTTCAGATATCAGAAATCATTTCGGATATCACGGATATCACTCATCATTTTCAGAAATCAGAAATATCGGAAATCATAAATCATTTTCGGAAATCACTGAAATCCTAAATCATAGAAATTATTTCGGAAATCAGAAATCATTCGATCAGATTTTAATATTATCAATTTTTAAATCAATTAGATTTTGATATTATCCATTTTTGATTAGATCAAAAAATAGTTTCTTGATCGAATCATTTTTTGGATATATTTTTGATTTGATTCGATCAAAATTTAATATTTTAGGCAAGCCTGCTTCAGCTTGAAAGAAAATCGCCTAATTTTGAAATCTAACTATGCTGATATGTCGATAATTTAAATTTTTGACCCTTCAGTGTAGAACACCGAGTCCGTAGAAATTGACCATCATACTAAACCATAATTATCAAAATATTTTCCTAAAAAATTGCATCTAATCCGTCTACTTTGCACCACAATATAAATATAGAAATTTATGATGATGCCAAGTATTAAATAAAATAACAATTGTGAAAATAAATCTTTCGTCACGAGATGAAGCATGTGTTACTGTTGTGCAAGTTCATTTCGTAAAATCCATATAGTGTACTTAGTACAACAACAACAACAACCATAATTGCGCATTGATTTATAATAAACAAGTTTATTTAAGAAAACATACGCTTGCGATAACGATCGTTTTGTCAATATTTAATTATTAATTATAATTGTTACTAAGGCCAGATTAGGGTATATAAGATCTGAGATACAATCTCTGAAAATTTTGCGAAAAATCCCAATATAAATTCTAACCTAAAATTAAAATTAGATTTTTTTCTTAATTAATTTGAATTACTTGTCTTTGGGTATGATCCATATCGGCCTGTCCTAATTGTTCCATAATTCGTTTGCATACGGTGGACTGTAAATTATTTTAAAAATAAATTTAAAAAATTGCGATAAGAAAATTATTTGAAATTTTCTTGTACCTTTCCACTGGCCGTTCCACCGGCCACCCCAATCAAAAAGGGTGTCTTAACTTCGGGAATCGATGATCCGTTTGTCTTGTGGCCATTTATATGGTTTGTTTGTGATTTTGAACTCATTTTGTGGGTTAAATTTGATTTTTTCCACAGCAAGGATGAGCAAAGATATCGGAAAATGTACGTCTTATTATCACACAGATGAGATTTGACTTCTTTTGTTTTTTTTTCTTCGTATTTTCGTGCAAAGATGTGAAATAAACGAAAAGAAAATCGCGGGATGAGATGAATGAAAATATGTGAGGGAAACTTTGACAATTCGATGTTTTTTACTCGTGAGCCAACTGGTGGTGAATAGAAGAACTAAATTAAATTTTTTATAAATGGAACGCCAATATCAATATTTGTAACCGTTTTTTTTATTTTGATTTTTTTTTCAATATTCATACTCTATTTTTATAAATAAAAAAATCCAAATTAGTGAGCCTTTATGATAGTGTTAGTTTGTTCAATTGCGAGTGGCCATAACAGTGTCGATGTTTTTAATTGGTTGGTCTCTCTCAATACAAGAATTCAAATTCGCTATACAAAAATTAAATTTGGCTGTTGTTGTTCTTATCTCAATAACGGTACGTTAAATCATTTACCATATATATGGCCACCACAGTATAATAATAACCAGTAGTAGCTTTTAAAAATTTGCTATACGATTTGATTTTCCAAATTTGAATGACCTTATGATTGCATTTTAGAGGCAGAATTCTGTTTTAGAAGATAGCCGACAATATTTTTAGTTCTCTGAGGCAGAATTCTGTTTGGAAAAATGGCCGACAATTTTTCAACAGATTTTGCGATTTGCAAAGACTTTGTATAGATTAAATTTTGATAGTTACTACGAGTTATAAAATATAAAATTTCCTACAACTTTGAAAAATTTAATTTTGTTTGTAACTTATACAGATTCGAAGATAACTAAAAAAACTCAATTCATAGGCTCGTAAATTTGACGGTTCTTTTTGAACTAACGGCGAGCTGCTATTGCATCGGTAAATATACAAATAAATTAAATTATAATATTTATGGTTTTTTTATTGTATTTTAATAGATAGAATATTTATATTTACATTTTTTTTTTATTTTTAAATAATACAAGAAAATGTTTTTTTTTTAATTTTAAATTACACGCTAAATTTTTTAATGAGAATTTTTTTTTGTTTAATTTTTTTTGTATTTTTTTTTCTTTGCATTTTTATAAAGGCCTCCCGTATTGGACAATTTATTCTTACTAAATGAAAACGCAGCGCAAAGTCGACGTTCAATACCGGAGATACCAACAAAGTGTATGCAAAGAACATTATTTTTTAGAGAACAATTACTATTAAATATAATTATTATTACCGTTAAATATAATAGTTTTTTTTAGTTTTTTCTTTTCATATTGGACGTTTAAAGCAATAGATTTTTTTTTAAATAATTTTTTTTAAACATATAAATATAAAATGGAAAAGTAAAATAGAGAAAAGTCTTTTGCCCAGAGGATACTCTGTGTTATATATGCGGGTATGATGATTCATTTAGCCCAACATTTGACATAAAAATATCTTCAAAAGCGCGGGCTTAAGTCAATAATAAAATTTAAAAAAAACAACCTTTGTCAAAAATAAAAAAAACATAAAAAAGCGAAAAACAATAATTTTATGGAATAATATTACTGCGTTAGTGCAGTTTTTTCAACTTAAAAAATAAATATGGAAATAAAAATTAGAATTAACATCAGAAAAGCTTTATGCCCAAGCCTTGTATGGCCATCATAAGCATTTTAACGCCACTGCTATTAGGATTTGTGGCCGTATAGTTTTGACAATGTTGAAAGAGTTCCCGCAGTATTTTCGGTGCATGTTCTTTTGTCGTTGGATCAGCTAGGTTTAAATTTAAAATTGCCTCGCCCAAATAACGTTGCTTTAGCTCATTGTGATTGCTCATGTCAGCCGATATCTGTTGAATTAACGACAGCAGTACGGTCTGTTGGAGCATGCATGGATTAAATACTGTTTTATAGTCGGCCTTTTCCAACGTAAACTCAACTAAGGTTAGATCATTTGCAACCAGTGCTTGATGAAATGCTTTATTGGTTTGTCCTTGCGCCAAAAATTGCTTTATTTGCTCCTGAACATCGAATATACTTGGCGCCGGTGTTTGAGCCTGTGACCTTACCACCGACATCACAGAATCTTCAATTGTTGCCGCCTGACTTTCAAAGCCTTTTTGAATCTAAAATGAAAAAAATATTAACAAGCCAAAAATTGTGTTGCTTCAGTTTTACCTCATTTCGAACATTGTCACGTATCGATTTGATTAAATTCATTTGCAACGCTTTCAGATCCTTGTTTAAATCACTATTAATTTGAGTTGTGCAATTTGTAACAGTTCGATCGCTAATTGTCTTTATTTGTTCAGGCATCTCATTAAGAAGTTGCATAATTTCCTCATTTTGTGGTTTATACTGGGCAATGTATGTGCCAAACTGAGTCGTATCTACAGACAAAAGAATTAATCAAAATATTCCTTAAAAACCAATTGTTAAACTTACAAGACTTTGTTCCTTGCACAAAAACTTCTTGTATGCGTTTGAACATCTCTTCGGTCAGTTTTTCGTATGATGGAATAAGTGTTGTCTTTAGCGTGTCGGTGTACGTTTTGTTCAGACCCTTTTGTACGCCCAACACAACCGATGCTCCAAATGTGTCCATTGTTGTCTAAAAAATAAACAATTTAATTTTTTTCCAAAATCTAACTAATAACATTACCTTATTTGTGCATATTTTTGCGATATTATCCTTGAATAGTTGGTCGCATGACGTCAACTTCTGTGACACATCAATTTGAATTTGTGTCTTAATTGCGTCCAATTTTCCCATAATAACCGGCAAAGTGTGTCGTTGCAGTTCTGTTATCATGATGGCCGATACACGTTCGGTTATCTGATTGCAGACCACCTGGGTCACTGCATGCAGAATATTATCACGTAAATCACGATTTTGTTTATCACTAAAAATATTGCGGAATTAATTTTAGGGAAATTTTAGATAACGCTGCCGCTTACCGTTCAGAAATAAATGCTTCCAATTTTTGTTTGTGTTCACGTTCGTAGCGTATCAAATATTCTTCAATCAATTTCGACAAATTGAACTCGATATTTTTCGATAATGTTTCCAGCTTTGTGTTATTGTTGGACTTCATTTCGAGGGCATTCTTTAGTTCGGATATTTGACATGATTGAGTTTGCATAATTTCTGCAATTGTTAATTTGATTTTTTTAGAATAAAAAATACAAACCTCTGATCCTCGCCCTGAACCTTTGGAAACTACTAAAAATATTCTTAGCAGGCCGGGGTGATGCAAAGATTACATCATTTTATTGTACTGAATCTTTTCTGAGAGTTAAACTCGATTTAAGAGTTACGGAAGTTACGAAAATCATGGAAATCGCTTAAAAGTCGTATTTTAAAAAAAATCATGGAATTCGAACGGAAGTCATGGAAATCATGGAAGTCATGGAAAAGTTATGCAAGTTTTGGAAATGTTATGAAAATCATGGAAGTCGTGGAAGTCATGGAAGTCGTGGAAATCATAAAAGATATTTGAAGAACAGGGAAGTCGAATGAATGGAAATCAAACAGAAATCATGGATATCATGAAAGTATTGGAAATGGTTTGGAAATCTTGTTACAATCACTTGGAAATCATGAGTTTTATGAAAGATATTTGTAGAACATAAGTCGAATGTATGAAAATCAAATAGAAATCATGGAAGTCAGGGAAGTAATGGAAATCTTGTAACAATCATTTGGAAATCATCATATGGAAGATATGAAAGTCTTATAAAATTTTTTTGAAAAAAACAAAGTCCTGGAAATAAATCCTATAAAAATCATAAAAATCTTGTAGAAATCATTTGTAATTTATATGGAAATTTATAGAAATTTAATTATCCATAAAATTTCAGAAAATCTCCCTAAAACTTACCCATAACTTGATCCAATTTATAATTAATATCGATCAGATTACTGTTGCTTGTGTTGTTCATATTATTAAAATTGGTGCAATGCAAATTGGACATTGCCGACGACGGCACTTGTGGCACTTTTGGCCAATCGTTTTTATTCGGCAATGCAGATATTTTCGTTTTATCTTTGCTGTTCGCATCTTTAACTGAAAGAAATTAGTCCTAATTGCTATAAGACGTTAAAGTAAATGCGTTTTCTTTACCAGTAGTTTCATTAAAATTATACGAATCAACCAAGATTTTATCATCGATTGATTCACCGTCATTTTCGTCCAACAAATCACCTGGGTCATCGTAAAATTCATTTAGGCAATCCGAATCCTTAAGCGATAATATCTCTTGAACTTCGCGACTTGGGCTGGAGCCGCCCGAAGCAGCCGCTGCCGCTACAGATGCAGCCAAAATGTTGGCCGATGTAGACAGAGATGGTGTTACTGAGGCGGCTGTAAATGACCAATTGAGATTGAAATATTTAAAAGTAAAAACTCACTCTTACCCAATTTTAATTCAACAGATTGACGAATTTTTTGCTGTTCTTGCTCTTCGATAACCTTATTGTTTACCAAATTTAAAATATTTCTACTTTCAATGGCTTTCTTTTTGCCAGCATCTGGCGGTGAGGCTACCTTAGCCAACATTAAAATGGTGGACAGTACTTCGTTGCTAACACCTTCCGGTGTCAACTTGCCGGGTGGTGAGTTAAATGAATCCGGTGTAACCAAATTAATTTGAGTCGATGGTTTCGGTTGAAGAATGGAATTATTTTCCGACTTATTAGATTTTGGCGACGTAATTAGGTTGACCGATCCGGCTAATGCGGAATTGTCAAGTGATAATTTTGGCGTAATTGTTTTCAATAGCTTCGTATTGTCGATGGACACTCGTCGCTCGACTGCATCATCATTTTCGCCAATTGATTTAACGCTGCCCGTGTCTTTACCAGTTATATCAGACAAAGATGACAAAACGTCAGACGATTCGTGAACAGTGGGCTGATAGAGAATGTGGCATTCCTGCACACTTTTCGGTTGTACCATAAACAGATGAATGACGACACAATACAAAGAATTGTTATCTTCATCATAGTCGTCCAGCTCATCCAGCAAATATGAATCATTGTAGGAGCATTTATATTTGCGTACAGCCGCGTCAGCAATGCCAAAACTGAGGATTGGCGACGATAATGGAAATTCAGAAATTGACTTAATGTAAGCCAATGATTTCGACGTATTCTTAACCGATGAACCGGTTGCTGCAGGTGTTGTTATTAAATCGTCATCTTTATTTGTCTTTGTTCTTGTGCCTGAATGTTGATCCTTGTAGATTTGTAGCACGTAAAGACCGCGATTTTTTATATCAGACAAAACCAAATACGAAGATGTTCGATCAATTTCTGCTCTGAAAAAGAGTTCTGCATTTTTAGGCGATTTGAAATTAATAGTTTGTTTGCATTCCCACGTTGAACAACACCACACCTTAATTTCGGTATTGTTATCGCTTGTCGTGATTGCATGTTTCCATAAAGAACTTTACGAAAAATAGAAAATGAGCTTTAGAAAATGATATATTTTTGTTAAATCTTATAAGGCAGAGAGTGGCATGGTAAAACCAGCCGGGGTTTTTCAGGAAATATCGAAAGAATTTCATTTGCAAATTTTAAAATGAAAAAAAGAGAGAGACTGTTGTGTGACTTGAGAATTTATATGTTTTGCTTATCAAAATCTTTTTATATTTTGCTTACTCCGACGTAAATTCCGTGTGATTGTCCAAAAAGTAAAAACTGGTTATCGGCTTACCGCCATGCGGCGTCCATTGATGCAAACATCTGGGATTTTTCTCATTTGTATGGAAATAAATCTAAAAATAATTTATTTTTAATATTTAAGTTTCTCTCGACTGTAACAGCAAAATTACTTGATAAAATCGGATGATTCCATCTTCGCAGCTAACGCAAAGTGTTGTGCCGTCTGGGGAGAAGGTTGCGCCTGTTATTATGGTGGATTCTTTGTGCTTCAAACTGCCTTCGACCAAATTTTTCGAGACATGTATGCCGATCTACAGGAAATTAGAAAAATGTAGACAATTCTTACATTTAATTATTGTACAAAAACACTTACGCCATATTTATCCAAAACCGATCGTACACTGTAGCATTGATAGGTGTTTCCGCGAACCCAGACGAGTTGTTGACTAACATATTCGTCGATATCGCTTTCATCTTCTGGCACAAATGGGCACCAATTTATTTTGTCATAGGTCGGAACATAGCCGGTTTTCGGATCTTCAATTTTCAACAGAAAGATACACTCGACCTTATCGGCAATGTTTTGGATTTTGTGTACGTGAAGAGCAGACTGTTCGATGCATCCCAAAAGTATTTCGGATTTTAAATGTGCAAAATGTAAATCCAACACTTCACTGGACATGCCTTTGATTAATGCACGACTGCCGGTCGACAGATTGGTCACCCTAACCATTCCCCCATCGGTATTGGTCACTGAAAAAGAACAACCAAATTTAGGATTTACATTTTGCATTCGCGACTCGCTCCAAACCTTTAATTGCATATGCAATATGCTTTCCATCAATGTGTACGGCAATCAAGCGGCCCGGATAGTTTTTAACCTCCCACTTATAGTCGACAATATTTTTCAATTTGATCTTGGAGCTCCCGTGGTCATGGTTGCCGGTACTTCCAATTACTGTTACATTTTGGCTAATTGTTTCGAAACAATGTTGTTTTTCGTCTGCTTTAAAAACGCTATTTTTGGCAAACAATCAAAATTGGATGATTAATTAATATTTATTTAACAAAAAGAGACAAATACAAAGAAAATTTATGCGAAAATCCGGCACACAAACTTACATCATTTTTGGGGTTATGTCGTTGCCGACCGAAGCGGACGTATTTAGTTTTAGGACATCCATTAGACTGTATTTACCGAACTTAATGCGTCTTAAACATTTAATGGATCTAAATAAATAATAAATAATTAATTTTTTGTAATAACAATGGGAAAAACGTATTCGCACCAATTCAAATAATAATATTAAAGGCATCACATCCAGTGATGCCGTGCCGGAGATGATAAATTGATTTATTTTGCGATGTCATCGAATTCGATATTATATTATGCGCAAGATGCGCCGCAATTGTCGATGTTTTTTTTCGATATTCGAATTTTTTTTTTGCGGATATTTAAAAAAATTAATTTAAATATTTAAATCATAAAATTAGAAATAATATTTCTTTATCCACATTTTAAATAATACGCAGATAATTGATAAATATTAACCAGCGGCGAGCGATGGATTTTCGGAATAGGAAAAACCGCGGTGACTTGTATATTAAAATTAAATATTGGAAACACATTTTTCGACCATAAATTATGAAAAACTTTTT
>JANSTW010073338.1:0-20142 GCA_027564275.1 Diadocidia ferruginosa | reverse complement strand
GGCAGATGAAATAAAAATATTCAGCAAAAATGTACAAAAGCGCATGTCAAGACTGAGACACATATTATATTTTGTTAGGCAAAATAAAAATTAAAAACATTTAATGACAAATTTAAAACTGAATGAAAGTATGAATAGAATGAAGTGAACAATTTTTTTTATATCTCTGGGGAACAAAGATGGACAATAATAAAATGTTTTAGGAAACAATATTGTTTTTAGAAGAACAGAGGACCACCAAGAACACCACAAGTGTAAAATATTGTTTTAAAAAACTAATAAGAAAAAATGTTTTGGACAGTTTTTTTTTTACTAATTCTATATCGAATCAATAGATTTTAAATAAATAAGAACAAAATATTTTCAAAACAACTTATAACTAAATTGTCAAAAACATCTGTTTCAACCCAGTCGATTTGATATAATAAAACGTTTATTAAATTTCACTTCATCCTAATATATACGAAAAAAAGGATATTTAATTCTATAAATTTTCAGCTTATGTGACTTCGCATGCGCATAGAAATCGAAAATAAACCAGTTGGTCGTACTGATGGAATAAGAAATCTGTTTTTGTTGTTGTATGACATCATACAACGTATATTTTTTTTACTTTTAAATCCTATTTAAAAGAGACATTTAGCCAAAAAATAGATACATACTCACAAATACAATATAATATCCTACGAGGCCGAAGAGATGACAAAAACTAACTCTTAATATTTTGCGAAAATCGCGTTTTAATCCTTCGTGACGTTATGTGTTTCCAATAACTTTCAATTAATATAATTATTTTCAATTTATTTAAGAGCTTTAGTATGTACAATCAAAGAAATATGCAATTTTTTTTACAGAAAAAATAAATAAAAATTATGTTAACCCATTACGGCCCAGCACGTCATATTATGTTAAAACTAAATTGTAGTCTTAAATTTGTAATGTCTAGAGGATATGCTTATATGATTAACCTTATATTGATATCCTATGGGAGGCTACAGTTTTAGAGGATTTTGAACCACTCGTCTAGGATTCAATTCACTTTTATTTTTTGAGAAAAACATCTGTGTTCAAGGACTTGAACCCTTTGAAATGACGAGGTTAATCCAATTGGCTATTTCACCGGTAATTATTTAACAATATATTGTTTTGGTTTTTTGCGGCATCCAATTGAACAAAAGAAAATTTGAAACTAATAAATATTGCTGGGCTATAATGGGTTAACAAATTTGCATAACAAAATATTACATCCACCAACACGTCATCAAAACCAAATTTAAATAAATTTAGAGTAATAATGGTGCGTTAACGACTCAATCGTTTGTTCAATAGACGCCGTTTAGACCTACCTGACCAAGAAGAGTCTTTTATTGCTTTTGATATTGATGAAGGCATTGTTGTGATTGCGGCCAATCTTTTCGATAAAATTGGCGAAGATTTATTTACTACGGATGATGATAACACAGAAGAAGACTTTGGTTTTAAATTATTAACTATAGGTCTTTGTTGCAGATTGTTGGCTTTGACGATTATTTTCTCTCGCAAAGTTTTTGAACATTGGCTATTAGCGACTACCGTTGAGCTTGCTGCTGCTGCTGACGATAAAACGTTCACATTTTGTACTTTTTTATTTTTTAGAAATTTTGGTTTTATGGTCTGAGCTGCAATGATTGTATTTCTCGATCTTAAGGTACGTTTATTGAAATCTAAGCAATTGGACTTTGATTTATTGATTGGCGTTCGACGTAAAGTACGCGGTAAAGGTGACGCGGACAATGATGACGATGTACTTGCCGTTCCAACAATATTTTCATTTTGAATCATTTTATTTTTACAATTAGTCTGCTGACTCAGCCCTTTCCTTATGCTACTCACTCGACTTATGACTTTTGATTTTCTATCTAAAACGGATTTTGGGATTTTCGACAAATTTTTCGATCTTGTTTGCACTTGATTTCGTGGATGTTGTGTGATAGTTGTGCTGGATTTTGGATCTAATCTTGTAGAACTTCGTAATGAACAACACGATCGACATGATATTTTGTTTTGTTCATCGTTTTCTTTACTAGAAGATGAAATCTCATTTATTTGAATTGATTCATCTGGATTTGATTCATGTTCGCTGGGTGCGTCCGAATCTAGTGCAGTTATTGGTTCTGTCAAACATTCCTCTTCAACCTTTGTTTCGTTGATTTCAATCTCTAAATAACTCTCTTCTGCTACATATTCGTCTGAAACAGCAGCTTGAATGGAATCTTCTAAATTTGATAAATCTGAAAAAGATTCATTGACAATAGGAGTCGTAGACAAATAACTGCTGGTAATACAATCATATTGATGTCTTTGATCTTCGAAATTTCCGTTAACCTGTTGTAACGTGTGTTGCATTTGAGGATAGTCACTGAAAAGTGTCGACGTAGACGTGGATTCGTCATACGTACTGCCTTGATATTGTTCGGTTCGGGTCTCTAACCTCGTTAAACTGTATGTGTCATTTGCATCGTCACACTCAACCTCTATTTGTTGGTATGGTGGTGCCGTATAGGCGGAATAATTATTTTCCAAATTAGCATTTAATAAAGAATTATACGATTCGGCAAAACTACTCATGTAACTGATGTCAGTATTGCTGCTTGTACTTGCATAATTATTAAATTCCGTTTTATCTTCTTCCAAATACCTGCCATTGTCCGTCTCGTAACGGGTCATTATTGCTAGGCCACTGGTGGGCACGGGTACCACATCTAAATTAATTGCTTCTTTGGTGCTGTGATCGAACATTGTAAAATTACAGTCGTCAAACAGTGGTTCGGACTGCGGTTCGTTAACAATTGACTGCTCATGGTCTACCATTATTTGACTTGAATATTGTTTCATAACATCTCTTTTTGGTGGACCGGGTGGATCAAGCATTATTATAACGACCGATGTATTGTCGGCACGCATTCTCGTCGTACTCCATCGTTCCAATGCCTTGTCCACTAAGCACTTGCTGGGATTGGTCCAATCTTTGCTTTCGCCATTTAATGCATTTTGGTCATTCAATACTTCAGCATCTCGTACAATTTCGACCGAAGATTTAGCCGATATAACATTCCATAGACCATCAGTACCGAATATTAAGCACCTTAAATAAAACGAATTTATTTTTCCACTTCACAATTGTAAGAAGTTTTACTCACCTAAATTTCTTTGGATTTATTTTCAATACACGAACATCAGGATTAGGACTAACAACAAATTCATTTAATGCTGAATTATAACTCCATAAATCGCCCAAACTTCTGGCCACTGCCAAAAATGGTATTTCATCAATTGGAGTGCTACGTCTTACTGGTCCTTTATGACCTAATTTGAAAGAAAAAATCATCTTACATTTATATTATTTGAAAAATCAATTTGCATTTACCTAATCGAGGTCGATTCCACACAACCCGTGGCACACCGTATTTTGTTATAACTTTACCACCCGAATTTATGATACGTGTTTTTTCCGCTTGACTTTCGGGTTTGTGGTCTTGCGTCAGTGGCAACGACTTCCATGTTTTGTCATCATCTTCGGTGAAGCCCAACACGATACCCGAATCGCCAGCATGACCAATGTAGATTTTTCCATGACGAATAAAGGCCACACTAGCCGTTGTTCCGGCTGTACTGGGTAGGCCTGTTGATGTCTTTGGCCATTTTTCTAAATAACATAATTTTTAATTAAACCTCATTTATTTTAAAATTAAAGGAATCCTAACAAATCCCTGCTGATTCGAATTAATTTAGTTCAAAAATTTCTCATAAAACAAATAAAAAATCGCCTAAAGTTATGCAATTTCTCAAAATGCAACTTTCTCTTTATTATCGTCGACACAGATAAATTTGCAATAAATTTGATGGGAAATTAATTTTAAATTTAAAGGTAAATTTGCTATCTCAAATAAGATTCCGAAAACTTGTAAATTGTACAAAAATAATTAATTGTAGGAAATAAGAGGGAAACAATTAATAATAATATTTTATAGGTCAACTGTGAGTGGCGAAATCAACACTTTCATAATGGCGGCCATTGTTATTTTTAATTTCATAACCAATTTTCGTCTTACCTTGTTCCTTCCACATAGCCAAATGTGTTGCAATGTAGCCTTCACGAATAGCCTGCAATATATCGTCATCATTGTCGGACCAAAATAGCTTTTGGCTAACGATTAAATTGATCAAATGTTCTCGGGCAAAGCGGGCTGCTTCGCTTCCACCGTGTCCATCGTAGATGCCAATGAAGGCATACTCGAGATCTTTTGCATCTTCCGATTGCTGGTAGGCAACGGAAAAGAAATCCTCCATATATTTTCGTCCACCACGGCTACAGTGACCAGTTACACGTAAATTTACACCAATTGAGGCTGTCATTATTTTGTATTTTCCAAAATTTTATCGTACACAACATCAAATTTAACATTTATAGCACAAAACATAAAAATGAACTAAAAAAAATGGCGAACGAAATTTTAAGGCGGCGATGGCTGTAAAAAAGAGCAATTCACAATAAATTTAGAACATCGCACTGTTGAAGCGCTATAAAACCTTACAACAAAAATTAAGTAAAGTAGATATTTTAATTTATTTGTAAAATTATATAAATAACTGACTTCTGTGTCACGGAGCATTTCATTAAAAAAATTAAAGAATATCCTATAAATAGAAAAATTTAAAAACTTTTCATTAAAACCTTACAAATGTTTTACATTGAAATACTGGCTGCGTACTTTTTATATTATATCTGGCACTGCGGCGCCAAAATTACCAAAATATTTTGTTTACTTTTTTATTTACAATTTTATTTTGATTTTTTTTTAGTTTTAGCGGATTTGGATTATGCCAGCAGAAGCAGCTGGTGGTGGTGTTATTTGCTATGTTACAAGCAAACATTTACGAAATGAATGTAACAAAATATCTGTTATTAAACAAAGGGTATGTATATATATTTTGTGGATAAGCCTTTATGGCTCCCGAAATCTTTTACATGTCGCGTTTCATGTCAGTAACAAAAGACATTCCTAGAAGAATATGAATGCCTTTTGTAAATAATGTATAATATATTATAGGCTTCCATGGTTCACGAGCTAATTTGTGGATACAATGAATTGTACGCGAAACTAACCATAGTTGAACCAAGTCTGGCTACGGAAGAAGAGCTTCAACTCTTCCATTCTAAATTCTATGTAGATTACTTGAAACAACATATGCATAAAAGTACAGTACAGAAATCTCCGAAACAAAATTTGTCACAATTCAACGATGAAGAAAGTAGTAGTGCAGACGATTCGAGTTCATCTAATTCAGACGTCGATGAAGAAATGCTGGAATATGGACTAGGTAAAAAATTTGGGTATTTATTTAGAATTTATTCATTTACTAAAAATAGTTAAACTTCTAAGGTTACGATTGTCCAAAATTAAAAAATCTATGGGAATTTGTAACGACTATTGCGGGTGGAACGCTGACGGCCGTTAATGCTTTGCTAAATGGAAGCACACGAATTGCCATAAATTGGTGTGGAGGTTGGCATCATGCTCAGCGGTACAAAGATATTAATTAAATTTGAACATATTAATAATTCAATTTATTTATAGAGATGAAGCCGAGGGTTTTTGCTATGTAAATGATATTGGCATTGGAATTCAAAAATTGAGAGAAAATTTCCAGCGAATTCTTTATGTTGATTTGGATGTTCATCATGGAAATGGTGTCGAGAATGGTTTTAGCTATACGAAAAATGTTCTGACTTTATCTTTTCATCAATACGAACCTGGCTTTTTTCCCGGTTCTGGTAAAATTGACGATTGTGGCATGGGCACGGGCAAGGGCTATGCTATAAATTTCCCCTATTTGTATAATGTCAAGGGTCAATTATTTGTTAAATATTTTTTAAAGTACACTAGTGTCCGCGGATCTACTTAAACATAAATTATCAATTTTTTAATATTTCAGAGTATCGGAATTAGTTAACAATTTATATCAACCTGATGTGTGTGTTGTACAATGCGGCGGAGATGTAATTGTCGGTGATGCTTTGGGCGGAACAAATTTATTGCCACAAGATTTGGGACTGTGTATTGAACAAATTCTAAAATGGAATCTTCCGACAATATTTTTGGGAGGAGGTACTCTACTACTAAATATGTTTTATTTAGCAGAGTTTTATGCTAAAACCTTTATTTACAGGCGGCTACAATCTAACCAATACATCACGATACTGGACCTACTTAACATCGATAATTTGTCAAACACCTCTGAGCGATAACATTCCTGACAATAAATTCTTTCTTAAATATGGACCCGGCTATGAGTTATCATTGCAAGCGAATAAATCGTCAGATTTAAATACAGAAGCAGACTTTGAACGGAATTATTGTACAATTTTGGGTAAATTTTATTTTTGTATGAAAAGCAGCGATTTGCGAGTTTAAATAAATATATTTCTTTTAGAAAAACTTATGAAATATCTGCCGACGAAAAGCTGATGGACATTCCTATTATATGTATATTTTTAGTAATAAAATTGTATTTATAATTATATACAATATAAATTGATAATATTAGGGTTATTATAAGTATTAAAATAAATTTATATTTTTGTATATTTTGTATATTAATTAATATACGTGTATATTTAGTTCTTGATGGAAGGAGTCCCAAGAAAAAATATACATAATATGTAATATACACCATTAACTTTCGCCTCGATAGAGATGGTTACAGATATTAAATTCGTAACTTGAAAAGATATGTAAATCCTAAAAATTATAGTAAAATAGGAAATAATATTTAAGTATGTATGTTTGGATATAATCGCTATAGTATGAAGTCCTCTCTATAAATATACTTTAGGTATTTTTTATATACTTATATGACCATATATCAATATCTAAAACAAATTTTAGCCTGGGTCAATAAATAAAAAAAGAGATATGCTTGATCCAAAGCGATCTCTATTATTTTAGTGCGCTTTGCATGATTTATAATCGTAGAAATACATATTTAAAATGATCTTTTATTAATATCTTATTTAAAACAATTAAAATATCTAGGGTTCATCGTTGTGTGCCATATAAAGCCAAAGAGTGGAGCATATATATCGGGAGCTATTTAACCGTTTTTTCTATCAGATACAATAGTTTAAAATTGAATATTGACACACACATTAATTTTGGATCTTATAATATGATCTTATTTTTGGTTTGAATCTTAACTTTATATTGACAGCTGATCATTTCATTATAAAAACCACCTGCACTATTATATATTACATTAAATTTTTTACCAACTATAAAATAATAATAAATCTTTGTAGGTGAAAATTTAAGCGGAAAACTATTCAAAAAAGAAAAACAATGAAAATTATAACTGCTGCTTTTAATTAATAACATAAGATGATCCCGCGTTTTTTATCGAAACGTTTCATCTGCCTAGGTTTAGCGATAATTTTATTAATTTTAATAATTTACTTTAATTTGAACAAAGTTCTAATAACCGCTCGGGATGAAATTCAAGATAAATTTATTCAAATAAAAAATGTGGAAAATGAAGCTGGTGGAATAATTGAAGAGTTAAGGTTGGTGAATTTGACAAAGTTCCAATATCTATTGAAACCATCCGATGATTTGTGTGAGAAATTTAAAGACGATGATTTGTTGGGTAAGTTCCACTTTCCTTATACGGTTTATCATACCCAGTCTACTCGCTTGCCTAAAAACTGTCACAGATCCCCACTATGTCATCGACATAATATATATAATCGCGTGCACTCGATTGCGAGAGTGGATGTGAACCACATTATTTTTTCTTCTATCTGATAGCATCGTTATTTTTTTGATGCGGCCATATTCCTCTCATGGTGAATAGAACAGCGAGTTTATTTCTCTATTTAAGGGATCTTCTGAACCGCACTGTAATCATTTGTTTAATAAAAACCCGCAAATGAAAAATTCTTGCCCAGGCTGAGTCTCGAACTCACAAACTCTTGAACATAGAGCGAATAATATATTAATTAAGATAAATCTTTCAAAATTAAACAGGCATCTTAATAATAACATCCTATGTGGGACACGACGAAATACGTGCAGCCCATCGACAGGCAATTTCTGCGGAAAAACTTCGATCACTTGGACTAGCACGTGTTTTCCTGTTGGCTGCAATTCCTTCGCAGGAGCATTACATTACCCAGCTCTCCATATTAAACGAAAGTGAACGCTTTAATGATTTGTTGCAAGGTGACTTTATGGAAGCCTATCGCAATTTAACTTACAAACATGTGATGGGCCTAAAATGGGCTACATTAGACTGCTCCAACGCAAGGTTTATTATGAAAATTGACGACGATACAGTCTTTGATATATTCCACCTGCGAAACTATCTACAGAATTTGGAAATCTTACCTGCCAATAACAATTACCTACTTGCCGGCTACATTTTAAACGATAAAAAACCGATTCGATTGAATGCCAACAAATGGTATGTAACCTACGAAGAATTCAACGGTGACGTCTACCCCGATTATTTGTCCGGATGGTTGTACATAACAAACCCGAAAACCGCAAATCTTCTGGTCATCGAATCACAGACCGAACCATTCTTTTGGATTGATGATACCTGGATAACGGGTGTGTTACGTGACAAACAAGGTATACCGTTAACTAGGCTCAATAAATGGTTTTCAGCCAACTCACAATTTTTGGACTGCTGTTTGTCCGATCTGAAGAAGTATTCATTTAAATGTGATTATTACGTTGGCCCAAATGGGGGCGATGTAAAGTTAATAACAAATTTTATCCAAGAAATGGGCAAATGTTATGACTTTGATGATAACACCAATGTCGAGTGTATCGAAAGAACACCGGATAAAATGGTCAGCAGAACTTGTGTGGGTCGCACAAAAGATGTTATCGGGCAGCATGGTGATGCCGAAATTAAGTCAGTTAAATTATAAGCTTAACATACCGTGGAATAACAGAAGGTCCTAACTGCATTTTAACACTTTTTGATAATGAAACAACAATTTTTTTATTTTAAAGTAAAATCAAAACCATCATCCAACGACGAAAACCACTAACTTGAGTTAGGGCTTTCTGCGATATCGCACGGTAGACCACTGGACTTATTTTATATTTTTGTCACATGCCATATTCTAGTCTATTTGTCAAAATTAACGTACCCCTGTAACTATTATAGATACAAAAAATTAATTCAAATAAAAATATAAAATTCGACAACAAATATTTGATCGAAATTATTTGTTCGATAAAATGTTCTAAAGATTCGAGTTTAATTTCAATCACCTCGCTCCTGTGTATTTTCCTACTACAAAGATATTAATTTCGTAGAATTTTTAATTTATTTAAAAAAGATTAAAAATAACTAAAATGAGATTTCGTGAATTTTCATCACAAACCTGTCGCCTTAAATATATATTATACAATATTAATCCTAATTCCGTCCAAGAAAATATAATTTATGATTAATTACAATTTATGAAACAATATATTTTAATTTAATAAAATAATAATTTAATAAAAATTAGCCATATTATAATTAAATTCTCTGCTCACAAGGTGGTAAACTCGAGTAAAATGAGCCTAATGCCAAGGCATTCTAGAATGCTTTGAGAATGCCCATTTAGAAAATTCAATTTTAACTTGATAAACGCACAAAATATTTATGAATATTTTAAAATGTGTGTCCAAAAACAGTTTTTTATAAAGAAAAAATACCGATATATTATGTGAAAAACATGTAGTGTAAATTAAGGTTCTAAATAGTGAACGCATATTTTGTTAAATTTAAATTTGTTCTTTAACCGCTTAAATCGGCCCATATTTGAGATTTCTCTACGAAAAAAAAAATAACATATGTACTACACTAGATCAACTTTTTATTCTTTTAGACGTATTGCTACAAAGCTCTTTCTAAAATAACCTGACATTTTTTGAGTTTTGCCTTATGTGAGTAGAGCGAATTGTTTTTTTTAAATGAATAAACGAAATAATTATAACATAATAAACTTAAAAATATAATAGAAAATTTGCTGCTTTTTTAATTAATATCAATATTGTTTGTTCAGATCCTTTGGCTTAATTGTATGAAATTACATACATGCGATTAAGACTAGCAAGTATTTTTATTCATCATATTTCCCATGCTTTTCCTTGACAATCCAAAAGGAATCGATCACAGCACCGTCTTTATCATCTGATATTTGTTCAAAATATAAATGCGTCGTATTGTGAGCCTTCATTCTGGTGTAACCGTAATCCTAAAAGAAATATTTCTTTAACTGCAATTCAAAACTATTACAAAACAATTTCACTTGACTATGAAATGCACTCCATTCAGGCATTTTGTTCTTAAAAGGCTCACGTCCCTCCTTGCAGCCGGCCGATCCGGTAACCAGATGAACCGGTGCACCCGGATTTGTATACGGTGCTTCGTACGAACCATTGTAATTCTAAAACAAACGAAAATTATTTAAGAATAAATCATTCAAACACAAACCTTATAATTGTAAATGGGCCAAAGACGTTCGTACGAGTGTTCGTGAGCCCAAATTTCAACATCTACACCGTGTCTATAGAAAAGGTCCTCTAACCCGAAGAAATGTGTAAATGGCAAACCAACTCTGATCAATGTTTCACTGTGTGTGCAGTCATTATCATTTTCATTGCTACAGTACATTGGCCTGTGGCCAAATGTTATAATCCATGGTCGTTCTTTTCTAAAAAAAGAAAGAAATTACATCAAATTCTGTCTTTGTGTTTTGGAAATTTCAAACCGATTTTCTGGTTTGGTTGCTTCACGTAAATCATTCTCCAACCATTCGTATTGGTTTACCAATGGTTTTAGACCGTAGTTCATGAAATAGTACACCTCTGTTGAGAAGCCAATAAAATGAACCGGTCCCATGTTAAAGCTGTACATTAAATTTTCCGTCTCGCCGGGCATATTGAAGCGAGCTCGATAGTTGGAGAAGTTACTGTAAATGAAATGTATTAAGTGAAATCAAAAACACCGCAAAATTGACTCAACTATCTTTCTTCGTGGTTTCCTGCACAAACCATGTACGGAACATAAGCGGCTAACGGTTCAATTTGTCTCATAAATTGATCACCAACTTCAGCATTTTCTGAATTCATGTCATAGGCAAAATCACCAACATGTATGACCGCATCGTACATATCACGTTGAGCATCCTGTTGCAAACGAGCCAATGATTGGGCATTTTCATTGCCCATATCACCGAAAATAGCCACTTGAATTGGACCATCGTCACCGGTTCGATTTGTTGTTGTAACAAATGCAAATTCTGGTGACCATCCCAATAGACCACCACAATGATAGATGTATCTCGTTGTTGGTATTAAACCTGGCAAGGCGACGCTATGAATGTATTGAGTATGTTGGGCTGAGCCACCATCAACAAATTTCTGAGATGTGCCGTAGGCAGTCAAGGCAAATCCATTGATTCCGTACTCAACTATCGACTGACCAGCATCATCCATTGTCGACCATGTTACCATGATTTCACTAAGAGAATCTTAAAATCAAAAAAGAGCATTTAGTTTGATTTTTTTAGTGTTCATTCATTCGCCTTTATTGCCTTTCCTAGTTGTGCTAGTCATTTCCCCGTTACAACCAAGGTTGTCCTAGACACTACATACATATTTGGTTTGAACCGTACAAGACCTTTCGATCAAAAAATTAGTTCAATCATTTTAATAGAATTCATAGTATCGGTTTGAATAAGCAAAGAATTCGTATGTTCTTTACGGAGGTCATATGGAATTTTCCTTTTTTGTCATTGAAAAGTATTCTTTTAGCAAAGAAGGACAAGATTCTGCCTTTTTGGTATAAAAATAATTGATAATTGAGGATACAAGTAAAGCTTATATATAGTCCCAATCGGTTTCTAGGTCTCAGGCGCAAAAATCGTTAAATGTGAGTCAAGGAATAATTAATCGAAAATTGTTATGATAATCAATATACATATTATGTGGAGATCAGGGTACTATAAAAATCATCAATCAAGTCATAGTACCATCTGTGGAGATAACTTTATCTTTATTTATTTTATACGCAATTTAATTATTTAATTTATTACGAAAAATATATTGATAAATCCAAGTATCAGCTATATTATAATATGAACTTAAGATGAATCGAACAAATCTCAGGGTCAAAATTATTAAATTAAATATTCGTAATATATAATGTATAACAAAGAAAAGGCAATTAGATAAAATATGATGCTCAAAGTGCACTAAATTATTAATTTACTTACCGCCATAGGCAATGTGAACCTGTTGAGGTTGAAAATCAACGTGTCCCTGGACATTTTTTACACAAATTTGGCCCAAAAATAGTAAAACTATCGTGAAAGAATACAATAATTGCTGCAGCTTATCAATCATGTTTACTGAATTAATTTAATGATTAAATTAAATTAAACTTTAATCTATATGGCCTTGTTAACGCTAAGCTGAAACATAATATAAGTGTATCAAAATTAATATCTGTTTTTTTAAATAAAATAATATTCCTCTTTACATACCCAAATAAAATATATAAATTAACTTATTTTAAATATTTTATGCTTATCTTATCACTAAAAAAATGCAATTAATTTTTTTTGTTATTATTTATTGTTATGATGACGCCATCGCATATCAGCGCAGTTTGGACATGAAAAAGATGGAAATGGAACCAACAATAAAACTGTTGTAAGGTTTCACATTCAAAATATAGAATAATAAAAAAATTATCGTTAGAAAATATGTAGGGTAAGTGAGATAGTACTTGACCACATTTTGGCAAATTACAATTTCAATAGTCTGCCATTTGGTACTGATAAGTTCAAAATGATTTTGCTTATTTTTGTTATATTGAAAATTTATTAATAATTTAATTAAAAATTAAATTTTGTATTATTAAATAACGTTTATATTTTTAAAATAAATATATTTCCAAAAAAGGCACGTCTGGCTATAGTAGTTGACACGGTATATTAATATTACCTGACATAGCTAAATATAATATAGTAGTTGACATACCTAAAATGATCTAAAAAAACAATTTTGCATCTAGGGACGTAATAAATAATTAGGTTTATAGATAAAAAAGTTTAATTAAATAGTGCAAATCAGCCTGAGAGCCTCCGGAAAAGCTGAGATGCTACTTTCATAATTTTTTGACTTTTTGACCCAGATGGAAAAAAATAACTATTATGAATAAAATAAAAGTAGGATTACCATTTCCAGTTCTGATAATAAATACTAAAAAAGAACTTCCTGGTCAACAATAAAATTTGCGCTTAAAATTATTACAGAACTTGACATAGCAATTGATTTGTTAAATCGAGAATTTCTTAATTTTTTTGTGATTCGATAATAAAGTAAATCTAAATTTAAAAAATAATGTAATAAAAACATTTTTAATAAGCAAAATATTTTAAACCAAACTATTTAACCAAAAAAAAAATCTTCGCCATGTACATCAAGTCAACTTAACAGAAAATTGTTGGGTTTCTTTGAAACTTTGTAGGGGCAGGAGAAGCTAGTTTACGGCGTTCGTTCCTTTCGGAAGAGTATGGTTTAAAAACATAAAAAGGTAATACGAAACCAAACGATTTGAACCGATTATATAAGCTCATTTTAATGTGTTCAGTAAAAATAGAACTATAAGAGTGGATAGGACCACTCGAAGCTATTCATAAATCATAATAGACTATTTTCTATAACATATTTATGTAATGACATGCCAAAAATATTATTGCAGCTTTCGTTAGAAGACAAAATCAACGAATAAATCTGTGCCTTCTTCCAAGCGCCTCAATTATATTTTATACAAAACAACTATAATTAAATATATATTGTCAATTTATTTAAATATACATATAGCTAAACCTAATATACAAAAAAGAACATAATTAAGCAACTTTCGCAGATGATATTTTATACAAATATATATTATAACTATTTGATCTTCATTTATAAATTTATTTAAAAAAAAAATCGGATTTTCCTAAACATATCTATTATATAAAATCTAGAATTAAACTATACCTAAATTTAAATTTAAAAATATAATAAAAACTAAAAGATTCTTATAAAAGCCGAAAACTTCATACATAATTAAAATAAATTATTACAAATTGTAATAAGAATTGTGTGTAAAAACGTCTTATACAAAAGAAAAACGCATCAAATATTTGTTCATATTTATAATAATCAGTTCTTATATAATAAAATTATTTTTAATCAGGTATATCAATGCTTATTATCGGAACAACCGGCTTCAGAGAATCCTGTTTTTTGTTAATCACTTTTTTGCTTCGCTTATCTCGTTTGCCCAATTCGTTTAGCTGAACATTTGACTCAAGTGGTACATTCTGACCGTTTTCCGTGTGATACGATATGTTTCCGTATTCTTGAAGAAATGGCAATGCCGATAAGAGGAATTGACTAAAATTTTTACGAATTCCGAACCACCCTGCAAATGAAACTGTTGATTGAAAATTGGTAAAACAAAACAATGTCCTTACATTTATTTCCTCCTTTGGCACTAAAACTAAGAGTAATCAAATTTAACAATGCTAACAATAATGGACCGGCTATAGCTATGTGCGGATATGGTAGATCACCATCCAGTTTATCGGCCAAAAGGACCTAAAAAATAAATAAAGTTTAAAAGAGCCTTTTTAACAAAATATTGTACAAACCTGATAAACAAGAATCGGAAGAACGGTTAACGAATTTCCAATGGCAGAATGCAGTGCTGATTTTCTTTGTTGATGTGAAACCTCAGGCGTTCGCAGTAAAATGCCACAAAATATAATGCTATACAAGACACCGACTAAGCTCAAGCACAGCACAATCCATAGAGGAACAAAAACTACTTCCCAAGACCATAGAACAAATCCGTCCAATTTTAATGGCAGAAAAACAAACTGTAAAGCATTTACACACAAGAACAGTTCCAATTCGAATGATCGATCATGTTTTACGGCCCAAACACAAGCGCCAACGCTTGCAACACTGCCAAAGATTAATGGTGTAAAAACAAGCACCCACAAATGACGACCAGACGATAAGCGATCACAGACCAATAGCTCAAACATCAATATTATTAAATGGAGTGACAGTGATATTAACATTGCCTTAAAATGCGAATAGGAATCTCCTTCCAGCCTATTTTAGAGAACTCATTTAATCATAATTATATTTAAAAAAATCATTTCTTTAAAACCTATAATGTGGATATCGACACCAAACATATGCCCCGACTGTTGCACCCAGTGTTGCTATGCCCTTCCATATCCACAGCGGGGCAAAAATTGCCCAAAAGGGCCAATCTAAAAATGTTTATAATTATTTTTTTTAATTAAAATTACATTTCAGCATCGCTTACCAATGTAGCCATCAATCCGTAGACAAAATAATATCGTAAATGTAAATAGACTTGTGTGCACAACAAATTTGCTGAAAAATGAAAAAAGGGGGCCATTATTAGGACTCCTCTGATTCATAAAATTACACAGCTATATGTTTACCTTGGATTAAAATCCTGAAACAGCGATTGTAGATTCATAATAATTATCTATTGAATAATTAACATTTTTTAAAATTATCAAAATGTTATTTAATTTTACAATTTATTTATTTATTTTAGAAAAATATACACAATTTTTACGAGAAAACATAAAAAGTTTTCACTACACGTTGTTGTTGCTTCGCTTTGTATGTACAGTAACAGTGTAAATTTCTTCTATGCTACTCGTTTGCCATCTCGCGGAAATTTTTGTTAGCATAAAAGTAAACAAAAGTTGTTATCAAATATATCAGCTGGATCTGGTTTATCACAGCGTTATCTTGAATATTTCCAGTTTTCTATCAGCTCTAATCAGACTAAAAAAACTATAAATGTATTTAAATATTCTTTTTCTTTAAGTTGAAGAGAAAATTATTTTGATTTATTGCAAAGCTAAAAGATCTATAGATAAAGTCAGATGGGACAGTACTTACCAATAACTAGGAGCTGTTACATTTAGAGAGTACGATCTTGAACTCAATTTATTTTAAAAGGTTGGTATAGTATAACTTATTTAAAAACAAATTTATATTATTTTTCTTTAAAAACAGACAATAAGATATGGCTACGATAAATAATTCTGCTGAAAATCCAGCGGCAGACGATGATCAAGAGCAGCCGCAGTGTTGTGGCTCCGGTTGTAATAATTGTATTTTAGATTGTAAGACTATTATAATTCAAAGTAGTAATAATTTAAGTAAAACAAATATATTTTCGCAAAAATATATAAAATTCCAAATCGAAGAAATTGAACAGCACACGCAGAACTGTTTAAAATTGAAATTTCTCTTTAAAAATGAAGAAAATTTAAATTTAAATGACTGTATACTGTCCATAGAACCGGGTCATTATATAATGTTGCGCATTCCATCAAAATTGGGTCCGAACGATGCAAAATATGATAAAGAAACTATGGACAACTATATTAGTCGACCGTATACACCGATTAATGTTGATTGTTTTAAATTTAAATTTGAAATTTTATTAAAATTAGAACGAAATGGTCGAATGTCAGAATATTTTCAAAAACTATTTGTTGAGCCCAATGAAATAAGGCCATTAATTGATTGTAAAGGAAGTTATGGCTCATTTAGCTGGCAGCCAAATTTGCATAAAAATTTACTGTGTTTTAGTCAAGGTGTGGCGATTGCACCAATTTATGAAATTATCAATAGAATCCTGTCGAATGAGTTGGACGAAACCGTTATCGATTTATTTGGATGTTTCAAAAATTTAGATGAAATTCTGCTGAGACATGAACTTAACGACTTTCGACAATATTGGAATTTTCGTGCACATATATTTCTATCACAAGAACTACAATTTGCTTGCAAATGTTCCACAAAATCTGTGCTGCATTGCAAATGCGCCAAACTAAAATATTACAATGAGAAAATCTATCCATTTCGATTGAATTATAATAATTTATTAGATTTATTAACGCTACATAGAATTAAAGACATAATTCAAAAAAGTCTTATATTAATTTGTGGTAAAAATGATTTTATAAAATCTACCAAAGATATGTTTGATAAGCTTCATGTTATAGATAAACAGATTTTTATATTCGAAGAGTAAGAGAATTAGTTTTTAAATAAATGGATTTATGGTTCTATAATTTAGCCTTAGCAGCTGCAGCCTTTTTATCAATTATAATTTTGTTTCTTGCCTGATCCAATCCACCGCGAGTCAATTGATTGAAATCAATAATTGATAGACTAGGTTTTGGTGGAATGTTTAGAGTGGTCTCCAAAGAACGTACATTCTGTCCGTCACTTTGTTGAGTGTATTGAACATTATTGATTTTCGGTAAAATTCTCTGTTTAATTTCACTGGAAAAGTCTAAGTTGTTAAATTTCGAAGATTGTATGGCCAAGAGGGAAAATTGATCTTGATTCATGTAAATATTTCCGGTTTGACGTGTTCCAAATCCATAACCATAATGTCCGCCAGCACCATATCGGTTCGGCGATCCTTCATTTGACGTTGAGCTATCATACCGAATGGATAGGTCCGTATAGCTAATTGGTGCATTTGTTCGTGTCGTCTTCGGGCGAGGCTTTATATCATGTTTAATTCTGGAGCGTCCACGTGGCCGATGAGTTTTCGGACGTCCTTTTCTTGGATTTATTTCCGTTATCATCGGTATGGCCAGTACATTTGTAAATCGATAATATTCAAAAAAGGTTCGTGCAACATTGCGACCGAATCGCATATCTAAACAAAAGGAAAAAATTAAATATCCAATATATAGTACAAGCAATAAGGCTTTAAAAGTTGCAAAAGGTGCGGGATTTTTTTTTTGGAATCTGACCCAAAATTCAAATTTTTGACCTTTGTGTTTTGGTCTTTTATCCCAAAAACGGTACGTTAGATTGAAAGCAAGACACAAAATTTATATTACAATATTTTTTTTTAATTTTTTTTTTCGGTATACTCATAGGTCCTATACGTAAAAAATTGGTTCTATATTATTATTCTGCTTACAATTTCCTGTAATTACGTTGTTTTTTCAGTTTTGAGAGAGAGGGTAAAAAACTTTTTTTCATATCTTCAAATCTATTTAAGTTACAAACCAATTAAGTTCAGCAAAGTTGTATGTAGTTACATCCTATAATATTGTAATAACAATTTAATTATAACGTACTGTTTTTATGATAAAATATACCAAAACCCATAATCTGGGCTAGTTTTACAAGATGGAGGCCGAAGCAGCCATTTTCAGAGGTCACAAATTTTGATTTTTAATGTAAAAGATTAAAAAAAATTCCCGCACCTTTTGCAATATTTGACCCTTTTTTACACCTTATTGCCTGTACTATAATAGAGTAAATGATTGAAATTTACATCCATCTTCTGTGTACGGTGTTAAAATTTCCGTTCCCTTAAGGTGATAGCCGTACATTGATATTTCCAATGTGTATGCATTAACGGTGTCCGATAATCGTTCACAGCAAAAGCGTCGTGCCGAACCAGACTTACGATCGTCAGCATTAAACATCATATTTGTTTGGGAAAAATCATCGGCATTTGTGGACAATAATTTGGGAAACACTAAATGTCGTTCATATCGATAAACATCCTCGTACGTATTACCATAGATAAATGAACCGTTTAAGCTGGTGTGAGCATGGAAGTCAATCATAAAATCGATTTGATAGCACTTTGTAAATAAATAAATATTTTTTAAGTTATTCTAGAAATATATCAGAATTTTCTTGAATACTCACGTCAGAATTATCAATATCTTTGAGCATATTTTTTGTGGCCAAAATTGTCGGGTTTGCAAATTCCGTTGCAATGTTCCACGTTCGATTCAGATCTTGTCCCACTAAATTACATCGATTATTGCCCAAAAATACCCCGTCCGGGTTAATCATTGGTATAATTTTAAATACGAAATTTTCTCTTAAAATATTGGCCATCGGATGATTGCTCAGGATAAATTCCAGAAATCCTATAACCGAAAAAATGATAGTAAAGAATTATTGAAAGGAAAATGACACACACAAACCTTGACAAACAAATGAGGCCGGAGATTCACCTGGATGTGAACGTACCAATATTATAATGACCCGAATGAAATTTTTATTATCAATTTTAACCGGTTTTTGAACATGATCAATTGTTAGAAGTTCTAATTTTCGTCCTTGCTATGTTTGAATAACTATATACGCTATATACTTTTTCATATTTAATTGGAAAAGGAAATTATTTACCAAACTTTTGCCAATTTCTGTCCGCTCAAATGTATTTGGATATGTTGTTTCCAGCACTCCCAAATAGGATTGGAGTCGTGAATAACTGTACGGAGGTGCGATTGCAAATTGATACACTTCGTCCTCCTTCTCGAATGCAAATGCAAAACTTAACACATAATGATTTTGATGGACGGGTGATCGATAATAGAATACATGGGTTTGTGGAATTCTTTGCCTGTTTAATTCTTTATTTTTATTACTCATTATTCAAAATAATATACTTAATTTACCATTTTGGTCTACCCGATGATTTTACTATTGGCGTTAAACCATCTTTGAATAAATTACGACTTTTATTTATATTAACTATGTTAAATATAACTCGCTGTGAAAGGAAATCGGTTAGTTTTGTTTTTAACAACTGAAATGCATCCGCAGTATAACCTGATCTTGTTTAACATTATCAACGGTAAAATTAAACCAGAAACGAAATCTCGGATTACATGTGTCTGGTCGTAAAAATAAATCATATTCGAATTCGCCAACCAAATCGGCTCTGCCCAAATTGCCCGTCTCAAAGGCAGCATCAAAACACAAATGTCCACGTTTTGCCTTACCACTGTGGCCAGGCGGTCGAATAATAACTCGACTTACATTACCCAAACCTCCCTCCCCATCACTATCGTCACTATCTGAAAATTTTAAAATTCATTTGCTATTGCTGGGAAAATAAAAAATATTGGAGTTTGAATAATCGCATATATATATATATATATATAATTGCTTGTCTAAAAAACAGACTTGCAACAGACAATTT
>JANSTW010073327.1:0-10165 GCA_027564275.1 Diadocidia ferruginosa | reverse complement strand
TTCGGAAATATACACTTCTTTAAAATAATTGGCAAACAATTCACAAATACCGTCTGCAGATGAAGATTTTACTTCATGGCTATATATCAAAGGTGGAGTGTTTTCAGCTACATGAACTATCCATATTATTCTATGATATACAGTGGGACGGAAAGAGGTTCATATCGGTTCTAGAAATAATCTTATAGGAGCACATGGTCAGGAACTTCTTGACTTGATCGGTTCTGGAAATAATCTTATGGAAGCGCATGGTCAGGAATTTTTTTTATTAAAACATCTTATCCTGATCATATTATTAGTAGTAGTAGTCATTTGATTTATCAGTATTTACACCCTTTCCCTTTCAGAAAGAGGTCCACACACCGTATACTTCTCGAACAAACGTTGTAAAGAGCCAACTCATATAAGTAAACCCTACAAAAAGGATTAGAGAGAATACAAAAGTTTCCTTAATTTTTGACCCTCACGCAGCATGGGATTTTTCAAAATTGAATTCCTCTTTCCGCCCTCCAGAAGAGGTACTGCTTTTTTAAACCGTTTTAGTAGGTAAAAAAAAAATTAATAACTCTGGCGGATGTTTATCGACCTTATTCCACACCTCTTATTAATTATGATTATTATTATTATTATATAGACCGACTTTTTTACTCCGCCTATAAAGGCGTATTGTTGTTGAAGTGCGCGCAGTTAATTATACATTTATGAAGAAGTCGTAAATTTTTTTAGTTTTTTAATTCTAACTTTTTTAACACGTCTCGAAAAGAGATAAACAAATTTGAACAGATATTATGATAAGTTTATTATTTAAAAAAAACTGCAAGCAAATATTATTCCTTTTTAAATGGACAATTTTAATTTAGCTATAGACACTTTAGTGGTTTATTTTTTACTTCGATTCTTTTTATATAGTAATTCTGTTTTTTACAGAAATTGTATTTGCTTTTATTTTCTTTATCTTTTGGTCTGCATATTATATTTTGGGCAGACGAAATCACAGAGTGAAATTAGATAATTAATCGTAATAAATATAATTAAGGTATTTTGGTTAATTGATTTGAATTATTTATTATGTGCGTAATCAGTTATCAGTATAAAAACGGATTATCTATTATAATATGTCGGTATACAAGAAAGAAAATTTTAAATGATAATTTATTTTAATCGATATGACTGATCCTTTATACATGGTAATAAAAGGGAAAAATCTATGTGAAATTTTTAAAGATAAGATGGGTTTTAACTTTATATAAATGTCCCATGTGAATTTTATTCAACTTAGGGTTTGAGTTGATTATTTAAAAAATATATATTTCTATATAATTACATTTCCTGTGACTTTTTAAGTTGTATACAGCCGCTTAAGCAAATATTAAAAAACTATATTGTTATATTATATATGCCTGCCTTAACTTAACAAATATTGAATTACAAATTATTAAATATTTTTCTCTTATATAGTTATATATATTAAAGTAAACAAAAAATTCTAAAATAAACAACAGATTTTGACTAGTTGAAATATCTTTATATTTATTAAATACAGGGTGAACACTCTGGTGCAGTAATTATTAAATATATATATATATATATATAAGTACAGGCATTTTTCATAATATTTTATAATAAAACGTTTTTCGAAAAAAAAACACTTTTCGTATATATCCTTCATTCTATTTATTTTACTTATGAAGCATAACATTGCACCATTATAAGTAAATGTAAACGTGAAACATAACACATGAAATGTAACATTTGAAGAGGCACATTAAATCAACAGTTTAAAGGCAAACTTCAGATATACTTTAAATTTAATAATTTAATGTCTCTTCAGTATGCTCAGTGTTTATATATTATACATTGCAGTGGCAAACGTATTTTAAGCGCATCAGGGCAATCTAGTCTGCTGTCTAAGAAAAATCCGAGTAAAATAAAGGAAAAATCTTATAAGATTTTAACCTAAATTATGATGCATAATATGTCGACGGCTCCATAGAACTTTATTTTTCTATCTGATTTTTTTAAATTTTATTATAAAATTGATAAAAATAAGACGAAACTAATCGATATTTAAAAAATATGATATGTTTTCAATCAATATTAAATTGTTATCGATTAGTTTCTTATCTTATTTGTATTAATTTTGTAATGGACATTTAGATAATGCAGAGAGATCAAATCACTAAAATGATTTAGAGATCTCGATAGATAGGATTCAAAGACAAAAATAATTAAAAAGATTGTTAAGCAGATTTTCCTGAAATTTCGTACACAGTTGGATAATATTAGGAAATTTTGATAAAAATAAACCAAATTTGATTAAATTGAAGAGTTTTTGGCAAATTTTGAACAAAAAATCAACATAAAAGTTTCTGATTTTTGCCTACTCAAAAAACTGACCGCTCGTCACTGATATATTTATATATACTTTATTCTTTAAAGTAGATGTCTGATCTGGTTAAGTTTTTATTATCTTCACGTTAAACTTAAAAGTAGAAATAATAATAATCAAATAAGAAAATATTACTTATATATACGAATGATTTAATCATTTTTTAAACATTCTAACTCGATTTCGATAGTGAAAAAATTATTAATTGATTAAATTCAAAAATATTATACCTTAAATATGTCTATTTTGTCTATATTCCTGATTTTTTTGCAAATATTAAATTTGGTTCATCGTTTATATACTTTAACATATTATTCAAAGATGACCATTTTTTTCGAATTGCATATAAAGTTGGATTGTTCAGTTGGAACAGCTTGAGACTCTTAATTTCGCCAAACGCTTACGTTGGCGTCACATTTAATGATAATACTTTTACTATAAATATGGAATATGGAATGTATAGTAACATGATTTGGTAAGTCTAGAACTGATTCTGAAAACACAATTAATCTATAATATATTTGAAGAACTTTATTATTGGTAAAGTACACTTAATTTTAACACTTTTAATTTTAAATGACTTTCTTTTTCAACTTCATCTAAAGATTTTAATTAATTAAATTACTATAAAAAATACCTATATATTATTAAATACTAATGTATCATGTTTCAATTTTTTTTAATATATTGCGTTTATGTTTAATAATATTTAACTGAAACATAACATACATAATCGATTCCCATATAAAATGTTAACATAGTTCTGCATTGCTACAAGCATATAATTATTTATTATTTGATGAGATAAAAAATTATTAAATAAATATAGAGTATGTTTAATAAAATATTTATAATTATGTGTGCTCATAATCTTGATGTAATATATAAATATTTGAAATGTTTACAATTTATACATTATTATCATACAGCTGTACGTGATATAAAGAAAAGTAATATCGCATAAAAATAAAATTAAAATAAGGGTCGTCGCTTGTAGTCTTTCGTTATAGTTTCTTTATATGTATAATACTATTATAATGTATATAAGTAAAACACATTTAAAAGTTTTTTTCCCAAAATTTATTTCTTAAACTTTATAAATCTATTTTTAAATTTCAATACACATAACTTTAATACACAATTTATACGCGATGACTCACATAAAAAACACCAAAGCCTAAACTTCAAAATTACCGATAATAGTAATCAATACAACTTATATGTATATACTTTTGAAATAAAAAAATATAATTCTTTAAACTTGACTGTATAGTGTATATATTTCCCTCTATATACATTATTTATACTGTATACAATATATAATTTCATTCATAGAATTTTTGTGAGGTCTACAAATGAGAATAGTTTAGTTTCATTTATCATACATTAAAAGGAAGAAAAAAAAGACCGAAGATGGAAAACATCTCTTCACAAGAGACATACAGAACAGAAAAAAATAATAATAATAATAATAATCCGTTGTAATAAACGACTTTCAATTAGCATGAGACAAATCCTACGAAACTATTTTATACATTGAATTAAAATTGTTTCATTTAATTTTAAAGTTATTTAGAACGTATTTTTTGTTTCTTAAGACGTTTATAATTTTTATTTATAATTAATATTCTGTCTCTTATATAAAACTTTAAATGGTATGCAGATCTTATATTCAGTTGCGAAGCATGAGGTTTGTGGCATAAAAATCAATACAAAATTATCTAGCCACAAGGCAAAATGACTTAAGTCACTTAAGGGGGAAGGAAGGTTAATTCGACAGAAAAAAACCATTTTGGTTACAACATATTATTTTTTGTCAGTTTATAAAATTAAATTTGAAAAATTGTCTGTAAGAGCCACACAGAAGACATTTTTATTAAAAAATAAAAACCATAACCTAAGTCTGTTCCAATTTAGGTCTATTTGCTTCCAATTGTGTATAACAACGTAATAAAATGTGGGCGTTTCTTATGAAGAAAGATTTTAATTTTTAATTTGTACAGTAAACACTGTACACTAACACAATACATGAGTACAGAAATAGAATATACATAAATGATTGGAAGCAAATAGGCCGTTTAGTTCCCTTCATGTGACTGTAAATTAGCCACTTATGTCAGTAGCTTATTTTTTCGTAGGTTTCGGCGGAAAAAAATAATAATCAACATGACTGATTGTTAGGCGAAAAGTTTATATATTTTTACCGCAGTAATACTAAAATCAGCCATATTTCTTTATAGCAACACTAAAATCTTTTTTCGGTAGTGTATAATTTTCCCGCTCAAATACCTTTGTTTTCATTTTGTAATTTTTCGCACTCTTATTTTGACAGATTTTCGCAATTAAAATTTTCGCTTAAAACGGCACTACATGTGAATAGTTTGTTCAATCAACACAAGTGGCATAAGGAACGATTATTCAAATTTTTTCAAGCTACGGTGTTTTTACAATAAGTGTCTGTTCTGAATTATCTATATTTATTCTGTGGTACTAGAGAGCTTTATTATTAATTTTGAAATACTTCCTTACTTCATTGGATTAATCGGCACTGGTAGCACAATTGTCAAATTGTATACATTAAGTATATTCTAGACATGTGAATAATAATAAAAATGTTGGTGGTTTGAAAGACTCACATAACCTTTTTTTAATGAAAAAAAACTCACCTTTTTACATATACCTACCATTGCGACAGTTTCTTTATGCCTATATTGCTATATATAGTGGACAATCTCACCAGGGGTCAATTTTTTTTTATTTATCCATAAAAAAATAAACAATAAGTTATCAATATTGAAATTGACAATATTATATATTGTATATAAATATACCTGAGAGTTTCGAAAAATGTATCTCTAATAATAAATAGACAACAAAAATAATGTTGACATTTCATAATAGAGCTGAGGAAAATAAACGAAATTTATTTAACAATATATCTATGCGGTAGACAGTGAGATCTAAACAGAAGTAAATAAATTTTTCTTAATAGAACGACTTGCCTACCACGATAATATAGAGGGCAACGAAAATTGTGTGTTCATTTCGATAACATTTCCTCTGAAATCAACGTGTCGCCATCGGAACCTTTTTTCTTATTGTGCCTATATATCTTTATATAGTGTACACAGGATTTATGGAGATATATGTTTAGGGAGGTAAAACAAATACAAAATATTTTTATTGACATTTTAGCATGCACCAATTTTGTGTTATTGGTTATTTTTTATTAGAGAAACTTCACATTTCTTACCAATTATAAACTGTATATACGATGAAATCCGGAATCAGAACTCATTACAATAAAAAATAACCAGATGAAGCTAATATCTTTCTATCATTTTTAATTAATAAGCTATGTCTAAATAATATAAAAGAAAAATATATATAATTCCAACATTATTTGCATGTAAAGAATTCGTGAACTTTCTGGTTAACCCTTGCAAAAAATATTTTTACACTTCTTCCAGACAATAAGTTTCGGGATCCAATATAAGTAGACATTTATATTTTTTAATAAATTATGTATAACATTTTCGAACTCTTATTGTAGCTATTTCATTGTTCTTATCGGTGCGATTTAGAAGTTTATAATCCTGATATGAATTCAGCCCATTTTTGTTTAGAATTTTTTGGTACCAATCCGGAAGTTCCTGCGGCTTATAAGCAACACATCATATCGAAATGTCCTGATTTTTTGACTTATTTTCGAATTAAATTTGAAACCTATTGTTTAATTTTTTTGGCAAACCCAGGATTGGGATTTGTGAAAAACGTCTTGTTTTATCTTACTGTATCATCGTAAACAGTGTATTTTGTATCTTATGATAAAAACCAATATTGTTTGGGCAGCAAACAAAACAAGTAGCGATTAAAACCACGAACAGATTTCATCGAATACAGTCCTTATATCAGTGAACATAAAATTTTATCCAAAAATTGAACATATTATTTTTTTACTAATCAAAAGTTTTACTATCTTCATTTCATGAAAAAATACAATAAAATAAATAAAAAATAAAAATTAATTAATAATAATATATATGAAGATGAAGTTACTAAGTACTTTAATTTATTTAGCCGCAGAGAAGTATATCTATTACCAATGCCCCATTCATTATTTAAAAATTGTATATTAATATCTTTATATAATAAATATTAGTTCTGTATGTTAAACATTGTACTCAATGTCTGATATAAAATGGGTGGAATCAAAAAATGTGGTACTTAGACCTTAGCCTCAAGGGCGAGATTGTTTTTGGAAGGTTTAGAGAAGAATGTCTTAGAAGCTTAATAAGATACTAACCATTTTTCACACCCCTTCCGTCTCTCTCAGATAAAATGACTTGTATAGAAAATATAGTTTTTGCCCCACCTCTCCGCCCAGCAGTGTTGACATTTTTTAATTGTTTTAAACTTATAGGAATTGTAAATACCTCTTATAAGAAATGAAACACTTATGATTTATTACTTAGTACTTAACCATCTAACCCTCTTTAAAAAACAACTTTTCTGAATTGTTTACTAAACTTTGAACCCTTCATATCACAAGGTGTAGACGGCATTTATTTATTGGAATTTTCGAAGTCTGGGAGGGCCTGCCCCTTAGAGTAAATCCTAGATAAATATAATTACGACAAGTCGACTCCAGTAAAAATTGTAAATATTTCAAATAGCGTTATAGAAAGAATCTGTACAAACAAAGTTGTCCGATCGCTGATGAAGTTATTGAAAAACAGAAACAACTGAACATCGCATGTAACCATATTTTTGAGATGACATAAATATTTACATTATACACTGCAGTATTTTCTCTACCAAGAAATATGCATTTTAATTTACATCAAAATTAAGTAATATAAAACAACACATATGAAACCGTTTTGTATACGCAAATTATAAACAAAAAACTTATCACATTTTTTGATTTCACCCACATCCATGCGTCTATATATAGACAATCTGTAAAAATATTTATCAATTTATAACAAAGTATTAAAACTTAATAATATTCTCTAAATAATAACGTAAAAATTTATACGAACAGCAAAATCAAATTCATAATTCAATTTTATTAATGATGATCAGTATCATCATAAATAAAAGAATATTCTCTTGTGCAGAGTGTATAATTTACTGTGTGCAACAACAAAAAAACAAATAATAAAAACAAGAATATGTTATATAGTTACATAAGGAGTATAATAATTTAATTTTGTTAATGGAAAATTATCAGTTTTAAAACACATTACGCCTTTATAACCAATAATTTTCTAATTTTCATATCATAAAAACAAAGACGTGGCGAGCAGCGAGCAAACCGCAACGTACACAAAAAATTAAATATAATTGAGGTAAAAACCAAAAGATATAAGTAAGTGAAAAATTATGATTTAAAAAGGATAAAACGCAAAAGGTTATTTTATTATTATTATTATTGGATGATGAGTGTGTGATTATATGTATATAATATATAAATGGAACTGAGCGTTTTTGGTTCAGTAATTTTTACGATTTATGAATGAATTTGTATAATTATATTATTAGTTAACTATAACATCATTTTTTATCAATTAGATACGTAGGCTGCTATTTATATTTCTGGCCTAGGGTACAAACAGGGACGTCATTTGGGAGGAGCAATAGAGGCTGTGATCATGTGATCATTTGATACATGTATAATTATGATCTTTGTGTTACATATTCCGATGAAAAGAGAAAACAGATTTCTATTAAATAGTCAAAAGAATATTTTAGTAAATTCAAAAACCAAGGAAGCCCACCAATTATAAAATTTCTGTTTTACGATATTTTTACCAAAAAAAATTAGCGCGGCACTTTTACTTATATAATTGTAAAGTATTTTTCAGTGATATATTCAGGAAAAAATGTTGGTAAAATGTTAGCGAATGAATATTATTAACACTTAACAGGCGATTATATCATATGTTTTACTGTTTTTACTCTATACAAAAATAAAACCTGGTCTGGAGACCCCCAATTTTTGATTTGCCTAGGGCCTCCGAAGACCATAATACGCCGTTGCTAACGACCTAAAATTGAGTTATATATTAAACATTTAAAAAAAATCCTGCCGCCCCCCCCCCCCCTCCAACAATTTTTTGAAATGACGTCCTTGGGCACAAATGAATGTTTTAGACGCCATATAACATTTTCATTATAAAGTTTCACTCTTTTTAATATACATTTCAGAACAACCTTATTTAATTTGAACGCGATTTGTGTTATTAAAAGTAAATCGAAAAAAAATATTTCAGCGGAAAAATTAAATTCACTCGTGAACATTTCCACGGGATTATTTTATTATTTTCAGTACGGATTATGAAGACCAAAGTGTATCTATGAACTTAATTTGTTTTTCAGGCAATCCAACAGTACTGTAAAAACTGACATTTACAATTTTATCAAGGCCTACTTTCGCTCCAAGACGATTTCCGGAAAGATCGTCTACATTGTTTGCTGTGACAAAATCATGATGCTGTGAATACCTTTAGATTCAGGCATCCTTAGGCATTAGTATATTACAATCATCAATAAAATATCATATGTTCACTGAATTCGAGCTCTCACAAAATAGCAATATTAACCAACTTTCTTATTGGAGTCAAACCAACTATCCAAACGGTAAAATTTTATGAGTTTTCTCATAAATTTTACACTCTTGATTCTCTGTATAGATGTTAAAATTTATTTGCAGGTCAAAGAAGAAGCGAAAATTCCGATTAGATTGCTCATAAAAAAATTTATAATAAGAGAGATTTATCATTATCTTATCTTTTACTCCTAGACGCAAGAACATGAGGCATCCAAAAATGCGTTTTATCGCACTCTATTTCTTGCAAATTCCTTAAGGTCCCCTCAGCTTTGGCTTCCTGCAACGATGTTCGACGCTACGAAGCCTTGGGTCGGCCACGTCTGCGTTTACCTTGTGGGTTCCACTCTAGCGCCACTCTAGCTATATCACTACTCGGTTTTACAGAGTGTGTCGAATCCAGTTCAACATTCTACGCGTTATCATTGCTTCAATGTTTTGTTAGTCTAACCGCGTCTGGTGAAATCTATGTAGTTTTTTGTACGTCTATGGGAGGAAATATTGTACTCCCAATAACTAAGTTATTGCTGACACATAATTCGTCATACATTTTCCCCATTTTCAAACGTTAACTTGTTGGTTGTAGTATCGTTCTAACATTCCAGGTTCCGAATTGTCTCCGTGTTCATAATCTAAAAGCCGTTACCAATAAACTTCGTATTGATCCGAGGCCATTTATGTAAGTTTCGTCTGGTGAGTTTGTTTTCAGTATTACGGTATACAAGTACATAGCTACCTAGTCTAGTGATGTACTACATCTAACGATACTAGACTAACGTTTAACTGTCTAATTAGCCGAATACATACTACGTTAGAAGTTCACCATGTTTCCATAGCTATGCTGACCATTCTGTTTCAATGTTTGTTTCCAGGGTCCACCACGAGAAGGTTGACAGAGTTAGCACTTCATTAAGATAAATTGATAAAGATAACTTCTATCTTTCATTGGCAAATGACAACCATCTCATTAGTTGAGCAAATCGCACAAACAATTTTTGGTGATCAGGTAGTATATATGTAGTATATATTTTTAGTAGAGGAGATCTACGAAAAAAAATGATGAAAGGTGGAACTATTTCCCACAAGGACAAAGTAAATTTTTTTTGGTTCTTTTGAAGTATCTTTTTAACATACTAAAAGTCTAGAAAAATCTATGTGTGAAA
>JANSTW010073316.1:0-10165 GCA_027564275.1 Diadocidia ferruginosa | reverse complement strand
GCGAGTTGCTGACAACACTCCACCTTTGATATAGTCGTCAATGAAAACCATGGTATCAGATAGAAAAAAGGGAAAAACTGGTCCCTATGCTCCCTCGCTTTGGAGTAAAGGACACGATGATGATGATGAGTAGTTAGTACAACGACTCATATAGGAATCCAGTCCTTCTCTTTGATCTATATTGCGAACTGGCTTGTCATGAAAGAACCTAGTAATCAGATAAAACAATGGTAATGATTTAGCTCAAGACCCTCATAGGGATGTAGTAGTAAATTATTATTATTATTATATAGATAAAATATACCATGTAAACACAAATAACTCTTTCAATCTAAAATAAGGCAACATTCTTTTTTTCTGAATTATTGTAGATCTTTAAAACCTTGGTCGGAAAAAATGTGACCTTAATTAAATCTTATATCATTTTCGTATAAAATAAACATTAAACATGCACAATGCTATTATGGATTTTATAAAATATAATTTTTATATAATTATTCTTAACTTAATCACCATGCAGCATAAAACACCTACTAAATTTAGAACATTTTTATACCTTTTAGATTCCATTTCCAAAACATCTTTAAATTAATTTTTACCATTATTACCGTAGATTTAGAAATTTATGAATGTCAAATATTATATAGTAAACTTTTCACTGTATATATTACACAGATATAAATGCACGATTGTTTTCACCGTATCTTAAATTCGGATTCATATTTTACAGAGTGTCTTCAGTCAGGCGCTAGTTTGTTTTTTTAAATTCAAATTCTATACTAATAATTAAAACAAAATGTTATTTTACATTTTTTGTTTAAATATTAATAAAAATCATATCTGAAAAGAGGTGACATGACATACCACCCAAAGACATAACGCCTAAAAGCTTTGATAAGCTTTTTTCTATTTTGTTTTATTTTAAAACAGACATCAGTCAAAATATAAACCCATCGCCTGGTTTATAATTTTTGAATAGAAATTTTATTTTATTTTGTATGTAACATAGAATAACCAATAAATAGATTTTAGTGGTTTTAAACTTGTTAAAGATTTTGGGCGTTGTCATGTTCTCGTCAGAGTGCTGTGTTGTGTGAACTCGACTTTTTTTTGTTGAATTGCAAATCTAAAAGAACACAATAAATGAATAAAATGAGTATATATTGTAAGTATCACAGTTAATGTTGATAGTGTTATTTGGATACATATATGACCAAAAATTACACCCGAAGACATAACTCCCAAAAGCTTTAACAAGCTTAAATCACACGAAACTTTTTTATTGTTTGTGTCTTTTTTAAAAAATTATAAAAAACGATAAAATTGTCCTTCTAAAATAATAAACAAATTAAGGGGTTTATTCGAGGCATAAACAGATGTATTTTAGTATGTTTGTTGTTGTTTTTAAGCTCAAAGCCATCTATTATACGAAGACCACAACATCAAGTGATAGTACTATATATGAATTTCTATATACAAAGATATTAGCTGCTATAACGGGTTTGAGAATTAGAAAAAAGCTTGTTATAGCTTTTGGGTGTTATGTCATGTCACGATATCTAAAAATTCCAAAGTGGAAAAAAAATGGTTGTACAATTTATATTAGGATATCTATAATTTTTTTATATTGCGTATATAATTTTATAAACTTTTGTAATATTTAAAATTCTCAGTGAAGATGATATTTCTTAACGAAACGTTAGACAGACATTTTTAAATATTTCAAATTAATTAATTATTGTAAATAAGACAGCGAATCTATAAAAAAATCGATCGAATGACATGTAACATACTGTATAGTTATTTGAAAAATTAACATAACGTGCAAATCTTTATATCCACTGGCTGCAATAAAGTTAGTATAGTACATTATATTGTGAACATGGAGAAACTATGACAACAAATATGTACAAAACAAATATAATATTATGTTTTGAAATTGACATAAATTATCCTGCAATTTATATGTTTAAAAACAATTTTTCGTTTATTTACCAAAGATGAGGTGAGTTTTATTATTTAAATATCATTGAATTACTGTTTTTTTTTTCGTAAAAAATCATTTATATGATCACAATATTGTTTAAAAGTTTATTATTGTTCAATTGAATAAATTTATGTACAATATATAAACGACCTATGTGAATTTACTTTCTTATTATTACCAGTAATAAAATATAATGATTTTCCAATATATAGAAAATGAAAACCTTTTACTTATTCAAAAATATATGATAAGATCACATTTATATTAATAATTTTTTTAGAACTTCAAAGAAATGGTTAGATGCCCAATCCGAGCACAATACATTACACCAAATATTTCCATCATTCTTATCGTTGTGTGATTTGAAAAATGATAATTATTACAAACTATTGGCTACCGAAACTCCGGCTGATTTTAGTGAAAAATCGAAGCTTAAAGTTTACAAAGGAACTCAACTAATTAGTGAACAAGGATTGCCAGGCATGCCGTCGTCAATAGAAAGTTTCTATGTCGATGAACATGAACCGAAAATACCAGGTTAATTTTTATTATTATAAATTATTTTAAAATAACATTAACTATATTTCAGTAATAGCCATTTCCGTTGGCCCATCTGTTCTTTTTTATAAAAATATGAAGCCATATTATAAATATACCTTACCGACTATGCCAATTAATCAACTCGAAATTGATATTTGGAAAAAGGTATTTTATAATTTTTTTTGTAAGCAGTTGCAAATTGCAATCAATCTATATATTTAAATTTTTAGCTACCAAATGAAAAACCAGAAAAACTTGATGCACTTATCGACCAATTAAATGCAATTGATGTACATCAGTTAACGCATACATCACACAAACTATTGCAATTGTCACAAGAAGAGCAAAAGGTTAGAATTTTAAAAATGTTGATGTTAAAACATACATAAATAAAAAACACTCTGGACACAAGGCAAAATGAAATGAGTCAAAAAATTAATTTAATACAGATATGTTGTTTATTGTATTGTTGTATTGTGTATCTCTGCTTTTCGTATATAGAAACCCCGAAAAAGCAGGGTAACTATGAATTATTTCGGTTCAGGGAAAGTGAAGTGAACATTAACTTCAAATAATAAATTTTACAATCATAAATCGACTTTTGCCACTTTGCCTAATGAGCAGAGAACTTTGTTCTAAGATGGGTTAAAAATTATCGTTTCCTGTACAATAATGAATTTAATTTTTTGCAGGATTTCATCAAGGAACACGGAGAGAAAAAACTTCAACGCCTATCCAACATAACTACAATGACGACAATCAAAAAATCATCGAACGATTTAAATGCTGTGTCCTGCCTAATAATAGCCACAGAATCCGGTGATCTAATATTTTTGGATACACAAACATTTACTGTATTGCATGAGGTAAGTTTTTTTTTCTTCAGAAATTGAGTAGCTTATTTTGAAGAAATGAAGTCATATATTTTTAAGAAGTTGTATTTATATTTTTAATAAACTTTTAATTATTTTTTTTTTAATTATAACTTAGAACTTTTATTAAAAATGACTTATGCTAATATCAAAATAAACATTTCAATTGAGTTTTTTATTTATTGACCCAGATTTAATAGTCTCAAATAGTCAATTAAGAGTTAAAAAGTGTTTCCATTTTAATAGGCTCGAGTAAGCTCTTTTAAATCAACTCCTTGTATGCTATCGTTAACAGGACAATTTAACATTGATTTTCGATTAGTTGTTTCAACAAGGTTTAGTAAATTAATTCCGGAAAACGAAATATTATAACGAACATTTAATTCTAGAGAAGGATCAATTTGTATACTGCGCAAAGGATGGCTAGAGGGACGTCAAATTATCAAATTAGATAATCCAACAATTGGTCTGGCACTTTTGCCAATCGAACAAACAATTATAGTTGTTTGTATGAATAAAACATTGGATTGTTATTCGAAAAAAGGAAAACAATTGTGGTCAGTTTTGTTGCCGGAACCGGCAATGTGTATGGTTCCTGTGATCCTGTCACACTTGAGTATTACATTAATTTGTGTTGCATTACGCGGTGGCTCGGTTCAACTTTATTCCCAGAAAAATATTGTTGATCAATTTCTGGTGCCAGGTAATTGGGTTTATTTTGTTCAATTCGCTTTGAAAAAACCATTTTTTTAGAAACCGTTTCCACGATGATATTCGGAAAACTTGGTCAGGAAGATCATGTCCTGGTTTTGGTGACTATAGGTAGGAGTATTTTAGTAGAATTAAATTAATAAAAATTTATAATTTTATAAATTACCAAAAGGTGGATCGTTAATTATAAAAATCTTAAAGAGAACTGCAGATTTTAAAGTAAACGCCAATGAGAGTACAACAAATGATGGAAATTCGTCGGTGTCGAGTAGTTTACAAATACCGAAAAAATCTCCTGTTTTTATTGAACAAACAAATCGTGAACGTGATAATGCAACTGGTAACTTTATATATATTTTAAAAACACTTTAATTGAACTTTTGCTTTTAGCAATTTATCACAATTTTCAATCGGAATTTTGGCGACTAAGATTGACGGCAGCCCGTGCAACAGCCGATATTGTTAAATCGGCTGACACAACAATTTCCGGCGATATTGGACATGCCTCAATAAAACTAGCAGCTGAAGTTTGTTAATTTAAAATTTGCTATGCATGAAGTATAATTTTCCTTTTCAGATTCTTGGATTGGGACCAGTTTTCACATTATTTTTAACCTTGGAAAATATGTCAGCACGAAAGGAAGCGGCCAATATTTGCATTATACTTCATGCTGACGATCGACATTATACGCTTAAGAAACCATATGCAAAGGTACATTAAATTGTGTGTTTTTTTAATTAATAAGTTAACCCAAAATTGTAGTTACCCTCTTTGGCACCCGGAGCACCAATAAAAATAGATTTTAAAGTTATAACCGTTATTGATGAGCAGGACAATTTGCCATACGACATAACACCAGAAACTGCAATAATTCGAGTATTAGTATTTAAATCTGGACAGGTATACTATATGCGTTTATTCTATTGGAGAAATTAAAGAAAGAATTTTTTTCCAGGCTAAACCTTTAATTGCCGCTACAGTAGCAATGCCAACGCCTGAACCGTTGGATAATGGAATTTATTAATTTGAAAATTACGTTGAGTTTTTTTTTTACAAAATGAGTTGTGATATTTTTTTTAGTTAATTTGACAAAATAAATTTAAATTCTTTATTACCTACAATATAGTTTCGATTCCAAGGGCCAATGTTAAAGTCGATTTTCACTTCGGTTTCTAGTAAAACTAGTAAGTCTGATTTGATATAAAGTAAATACAAAATTATACATTTTTTTACTTCTTTAGAACTATTTTAAAAACATTCTGTATACTTTTGTTGTTATGTTTCCATTTACCAAAAAATTCAATATAATTAATAGAAACCCTTATAACATTTCTAAAAAAAATACCTTACGTGTTCTTATAGGGTCATATTTGACCCCCTTAGTTAATTTAATTAATAAAATTAAGAACTTGAATTTCTTAACAAAAATAATAATATTAACACACGCTATTATTTACACACAAAACCACTTATTTTATCCACTGCCTTGGGTTGCCGGTCAACCGATGCGTAGGCCCTCACGAGTGAATATCGACTGCCGTATTAATGCAATGATTAAGCTCCCTACGCATCGGCTACCGAAGGCAGAGAATGAGAACACCCAATCAAGAGAGGGATTTCCTTGAGGTGCGGTAACTATATATCATTGTATATAGAGATGGTTAACAATAACTACTTACAATTTAAATTTAATTTTTTTATAAATTTATAAATGCAAATTGAGCATTTAAGACCCAGCTATTATATAATATTATTACTCAGAACTGATAACTTGAAAAAGAAGTATAAGATAATACCCAATGATTGTATGCAAGGGTTAAAACAATTTTTTTTTTTACAAAATATATAAAGATAAAAGGAATTTAATATTTAAATTTCATTAAGCCATAACTGATTTTTTTTTTGCCAAAATCGGACATATGATGGGTATTGCGAATTGTCATCACAATAAATGCTTAAATATATATAACTATACAACAGATATATATTTGAAATTGAACATAAAAATTGCATTTCCGGTCAATGACAATATTATTGCTGAAACGTAACTTATTTACATAAATAAAATTCAAGCTAAATTTAACTGATATGTTATATGGATTTCTTTACAAATAAAATAGAGAGAGAAAACCTTTGATTAGTATATATAAATAAATATAAACACTGTAAAAGCGTAAAACAACATAATTTATATATTAAAAAAGCAATTTTTTGAATATCAATTGATTTATTAATTTCTGACCATCTAAGACAAATTTTAGTTTGGTCTTAATAAAATTTAAAACTAAAAAAAATCTATATAAATGTTATATAATTCTGTTTCTTGTAGCTATAAAGTCAATAAAACGTTTAATATTACATTTTTCAGATTGTTAGTTTAATAGAAATTTTTCATATTGGTATGTTTAATATATTGAAAATCACCTAATATTTACCACAAATTCAACACACCTGTTGATTACAAATAATATCTACAAACAAAAAACAGTGTATTGTATATATATAGACAAGAGATACGCGGCGAATTGTGTAATTGTATTAAAACTTAAAAGGTAAAAAAAGGTAGATGGAACGAAAAGAACGAATGCACAATAGATTTTCAATGTGAGCTGGATATATTTTTGAAATAAAGACAACAATATATCGGTATTTTATAACAATATTTTATTTCAAATAAGAAATTTAAAAAAAAATAATCTTAAGCAACATCACGACTGTTCGACAGGCTTGAGTAGTTAAAATTTTTTGCTATTGTCAGCAGTATCTCGCTGAATAGTTTGCATATGAAATACAGTGGGAACAGATTAGTCAACTTTTATTAGTGATATTTAGAATAGTGAAATAATTTTTTTGAAAAAGTGATATAATTCTTTAATATTGTTATATTTATTATATTATATTATTATCAGTATTAATGCCATAAATCCATAACTATTATCAGTGCACAATTATCAATTTAGATAGTGATAAGGTTTTGAAAATATTATGATTTAAAAAAATCACTAGTGATACATACGATAAACGTATGTGATTATAAACATATTTTCTAAAGACGTTAATAAGAACTAAAAAAAATGTCAATTAAATTACTGGTAACACTACTGTTTTTATTGATCATTTGTGATATTTGTATTAATAGTGATTTTATTGATAAATCGTGATATAAGTATAAACTTAATCTTATCAGTTATCACTATTCTATATATTCCTATTAAAATTATTATGCTAATTTACTATTTAAAGTTTTGAACGACACAACATTACTATTAATTATTGTCTGAGCGGTACTGATATACATACACTTTATCACTTTTGATTAAATCTGTGAAAGAATAGTGATAAACTTAAATTTTCCTTATCACTATTAATATTTTGGAAATTTGAAGTGTTATTATATCTATAGGGATTATAATTGTTATTTTTAATTTTCAATTTAAAAAAAATTCTAGGAATAAAAGTATTATTTAATTTTCATTTCACTATTTATATTATTACAGAAAAACGTACATTATTATTCCACACACCATTATATGTGTGAAAGTGATAAAGTTTATACACTACTGCTCAGACAATAATTAAAATCACTTTATATTTAAAAAATATAAATAGTGATAATGAAAATTAAATATTACTTTTATTCCTAGAATTTTTTTTTAATTGAAAATAAAAAATAAAAATTATAATCCCTATAGATATAGTAACACTTCAAATTTCAATAATATTAATAGTGATAATGAAAATTTAAGTTTATCACTATTCAAAAGTGATAAAGTATATATACATACACTTTATCACTACTACTGCTCAGACAATAATTAAAAACCTTAGTAAAACTTCAAACTTCAAAATTATAAATAGTGATACTGAAAATAAATGTATATCACTATTTTTTCACAGATTCAATCAAAAGTGATAAGAGTTTAAATGCATCACTAACAAGCAGACGAATACTAAGTATCTTTAAGATGATTATTTAGAGATAATATGCATCAATTTTGTGTTACGCCAACAAAAGCACAACAAATTAACGTTTTGTTCAAGTGTGTAACATATAAATCTAATAGGAATAGCTGTGTTACCTTAATAAAATTTATCGCATCGAAGCATTTCTTACACATCACTTTGCACACCTAAGTGTATATAATATGTTTGTCGTATATCTAATCTTTCGCTTATTTTTATAAATTTTTTAGATATAAAAATTCTATATATACTTATTACTCTTTCTATCTTAAGTGTCTGGCAGACTATTAAAAACTTTTAACGTACAATTGGAAAATACACTTTACTCAACTTTTTTGTTGTTGTGTAATATGTGAAAACATTTTATAAATTTAAACATGAACTAAACATCGAAAGAGATCAGCTGCTGCAGTCATTGTTTGGATGTGGCACGGTTTTAATATAACGCTTCGGCACAGTGGTTATTAAAAAAAAATTCAATCGCGATACTCGGTATAGTTAAAAAAAAACAGTTTTTTTGTGCTTTCAGTAGGTAAATTCTTAAGGTTTTTTTCTTGTACTTTGGATATTGCAAAAAATTAAGCGATTTTAAATTAATATTTGTGAATTCTGGAATAATTAATATCGGAAAACTAGTGAATTTAAAATGAACTGTAAAATTTCATATAATTTAGTGGAAAATATAAATTCAACCAATACGTATAACCAAAACCTACCTGTCAACTTTCTAGATAATTTTTATATTACAATTTTTTAATGTTTTATAATACCAATATCTATATAGCAGTATGCTTGTCTCTTTTTGTATATTTATTTTTATACTATCGTCATCATCATCAACAACTTCTTGTACCTTACTATATAACAAGACTTGCAAGACGAAGCCAAAGGAGGCGATATTTTGCGCTTTTATGCATTAAATATTGCATTATAATAATAATATTATAAAAGATTTAATAATTTCTAATTGAAACTTAATAAATTTCTTTTAGTTACTCCAACTGGCTATACATATAAAATAACAGCTATGACTATACATTACCGGATGTTGTGTGACTCGGCCATGTACAATAACAACATATAGCCATACATTAATGTTATGCACTATGGAGTTGTTTTCTTGTCTGCAATTTTATTATCTTTTATAATAATATATCCAATATACGTCATAATTAAAAATATATAATATCCTAAACAAACTGAAATAACCACTTTAGATGACTATAAGTAGAAGAAATTATAGTATAAGCCGCTTAATATAATCTCTGCGCAATTCAATAAAACATGAACATTTATTTTATATGGAAATTGATAATAATATATTAAGCCGATCATAAGAAAGTTTGTCCGCACAACCAGAGATTATAGATAATTGAAAATTAAATCTTTATTGTCTTAAGACTATAGGCATATATTTAGCTCTGATTTGAAGTTGATATTTTAAAAGATGTGTTCATTACATGGACATTTGTCAAATCAATCTTAGTAAGATAAGAAATAGTGCTAAATATAATATATATAAAATATTTACTTTTTTTCGACCGAGGATACAAATTTAAAATTTAGGAACGGACTAATCGGTCAACGAAAAGTGAATACTTTTGTAATATTATATAGGCTCTAGCTTTCGCCTGAGTCTAGCTTTTGCCAGAACCATTTCAAAAAAGTGTCTTTACTTAACATCCACGGTCGAAAAAAAGTAAATATTTCATACAGTTTCGGGCGTGAGAAACATTCTTTTTCCTTTTATAAGTGATATATATGATGGTTTGCCAAAGATTTGCAAGCAAATCATAAGTGTTTATTGTAATTTTAGCAGAATGTTGCTAAAGAGTCGTCATCTATATATCAATTATTATACTAAATATCTAATTTATATTTCAAATATTTTTGAACATATAATTTACATTTCAGTTACTATAAGCTATTACCAGTCTGAAATCGAATTCAGTTGGCCTGGAGAATATACCCAAAATTTTTGTAAAACTGTGGTTCTTAAAGTCTAATTTCTCGTGCCTTTAATTACATCTTAACGTCTTCAACATATCCCTGTACCTAAATAAATTATTGCTTTGAGGTTGTGCTATGCTA
>JANSTW010073305.1:0-10166 GCA_027564275.1 Diadocidia ferruginosa | reverse complement strand
TAAAAAATATTCATACAAACATCGTGGAATAGAGTTTTTTCCCAAATTTTATTTTGAAATTTAATTATAACAATTTTCTATGAGTCTGACACGAAAAAAGTTGGATTTTTTCCTTTTTTACATTATTTGTACTAGTAGTTCCGGTACTCACCGTTAATCGCCACCTGTCTGTGACAGAGAGCGTTAACCAATTTGGTTTTCGGCAAAAAGATGAAAAAATCGAATTTTTAATCAAATTAATAAGATCTGGAAGGCAAGAAATACTGCTCAGCTGCATTTTTAGACATAACTCAGGGTTTGGATAAAGTTTGGCATGACTGACTACTCTACAATATAAAACAGAATCTTGCTTATCTTTTTTAACACATACTTACTTTGATCTTACTTAAATAACAGAGTTTATGGTAAAGTAGGTGAACAATCCATTGTCTATAAAATCTGGAGTACCACAGGGTAGTGTTATGGGTCCTTTATTATACTTAATACTTATTGTATACTGCTGATCTTACCATCAAGTTCTCATTATTGCCGAATATGTCTTTTTTTTATACATAAATTATATACTTGATCAAGAGGGGATCCTGAAGACCATAGTACGTCGCTTAGTATCAACTGGTATCAACTATCAGTATTCTAAATTAGAAAATTAATTGACAAAAAAGGCAAAGTATTTATATTATATATAAAAAAAATTAAAATATCGCATTGTTTTATGAGAAATTATTCATAAATTTAAAATTATACAATAACCTTTTCAAAATATAATATTATTTTCATATAGATTTTCATAAAGCGATTATTTATTATTATCTATTTTTGAACATAGGAATATTAACTATACATTATATACATAGCATAAGGCTAGACTGAATTAAAAATTATAATTAACCTATAGCACCTATAGCACCATTACATGTACTACATAAAGCAGAATCTATATACATATAAAATTTATATATATTTTACCTTTTTAAACAAAGTAATTATAATAATTTATTTATTTTTTATATTGTTTAATCAAAAGTTATGATAATTATATTTAGATTAAGATGACCTATGTATATTATATAATAAGAATATAAAATGCTACATTGAAATTATTGAAACCTTATATAATAATTATTATTATTTTAATTTTTTTGTTAATCGTTAAAAACTTCCAGTAATTTTATTATAATAATGAGATAAATATCGCAGTATAAAGTCTTGACTTAGTTTATTTCAAATTCAATAAAATGTTAATAAAAATCATTGAACTTGATTCTATATATTATATTGGTGGGTATATTAAAATCAATTAGAATCGAATATAATTAATTGGGTGCAGTGGATTATGTATTAAAAAAAATAAATAAAAAAAAGAGTTTCCTAAATTAATTAAAATTAATAATTGCATCCTACAATTGGGAGGTTATATATTTAAAAATTATATATTTATATAGGATACAAATTATAAAATATTTAATCTATATAGTTTAAATATTTTATAATTATATAATATATAATCTTTTGTCTATGTCCATATAAAAAAAAACTTTAAAGCTCTATAAATTTGTTTCGATATAATTCAGATATAAAAAACCTTTTAAATCAAAAAAGGAAACCATTCAAATGTTAATTTTACAGAATTTAATAAAATGTATGCACTATATTCACATAATAATCTTATATTAAAACTTACGTTCAAACGTTGCAAAACTATGAAAAAAGAATCAATATTTTTATTGTAATTAATTAATTGAATTAGCTGATTACAATTTTTATCACACCATTAATGATCATCGCATAATATGACGTGTATACAATATACATATTATATAGTAGGTCAGTATCAATATATAACCATGCAATAAAAATTTGTTTATATTTATAATTATAAATTTAGTTAATGAAAATTTTGAAACAACGAATAAATCATTTAATGTAAAATATACCTCTATCATAAATCAGTTATTACTCCCAACTTTTTTTGTACATAAATAATTAATGGTTTTTAACATAAAAATACATTATTTGCAGACTATTTTACGGCATAATCTACATATGTGGTATTATGATATATATAAACTCGGAATTTATTTTTTCTAATGTGAAAATGGATATGGAATTTGTTAAGACATTATGAAAAAAATAATAATAGAAGTTAAATATAACAATGTCATTATATGTGCGTTTAAACCCAGCTATTACATTTCATTTGAACAATAACTGAAAAAAGAAACATAAATAAATAACGTAAATGTAAACAAAAATTATGTAATGTACAAAAATTTAATTAATATTATTATTAATTAAAAGTCTGGGAGTTTTTTTCTTCAGATTTTTTTTTGTATTTGTTATTAAATTATAATATAAAGATATACCTTAAGCTTTAATATTTACATGTGAGATATTATAGGTATATTGTTTGAATGCGAAATCTAAGAAAAATACGAAATGGACACACATATATTATAATTTTATAAATAACTAACAAGATATAGTTTTTCATGCAATAATTAAAAACAATAAAAACTTAAATTCGCAGATATATTTATCATTTCATATGCAATTAAATTATTATTATATCTGAAAGAAATTTAGGAAAAATAGTTGTATAAGTGTTTTGCTAAACAAAATATATAAAATTTACAATGTGGCAATAAATATGATTTATTTTTGGAACACATTTTTTTTATAAATTTGAAACTTCTTCATATCCATATCCGCGAAAAATATACGCAGCATTCGTATGGAATGTAAATATTGGTTTTGCAGGTCTCTATATCAATTTTCAATCGATATCCGTCAATTTAAAAATGATAGAAAAAAGTAAAAAAAAAATTATAATTTTTCACCGAAATTTAATTAAATTAATCGATTTAGATGAAAGAAATGAACTCAATAGTCATCTATAGCATTCTCATTGTTTTGCAAGTCTCTATCGATTTGCTATCGAAATCCTTCAATTTTAAAATTTAAAAAAAAGGCAAAAAATTTTTTTTAAAGAATTTTTAACTAAAGATTAAGTTAGCCGATTCGGAAGAAAAAAAATAAACGAATAATATGGTCTTCTATAACATTCTCATTGTTTTGCAAGTCTCTCTCTCTCTCTCTCTATCGATCTGCTATCGAAATCTGTCAATTTAAAAATTACAGAGTTTTGGAAATTTTTCCTAAAACTTAAATTAATCGATTTAGATCTACAGCATTCTCATTGTTTTGCAAGTCACTATCGATTTGCTATCGAAATATCTCAATTTTAAATTTACAGAGAAAAAGTTAAGAAAAATGTTTCGGAATTTTTTCCTAAAACTTAAATTAATCGTTTTACACAAGCGGCAAGTCAAACGAAACAGTTTTAATAAACAATTTCTGCCAGTCAATATAAAAAAAATTGTTTATAGTAAACTCTGCTTATAAAATCAGAGTTTTTTTTTCAAACAAACTAAAAAAATTATTAAACTTTTTGCAGAAACTTGAATCGAAATAACTGACTAATTTTACCGTTACGCCTTAGTTTTTTTTTTAAATTTTAATTACCTTAATTAAATTAAACAAAAAGTTCGTTTGGATTGCCGCCTATGTTAGTTGAAAAAAAAATAATCGAATAAAATGGTCTTCTATAGTATTCTTATTATTTTGCAAGTTTCTATCGAAATACGAAAATTAAAAAATTACAGAGAAAAGTAAAAAATGAATAATTGCAGGATTTGAAGCCATCATCCAGAACTATAACTATTGCACCATAATAATTGCTCGCTATATATATTTAATTTCTATATTGATCCTTTTCGTGTTAGAACTCCTTTCATTTATACTATTTATACGAAAAGGAAAAATACACATCTCCTTAAGATGTTTTCAGGATGAGAGAAAAGTTTTTGATATTATTTTAAATCATCAAACTTAGTTTAATTTATATTAATTGTCTCGCAAATTAATTAATAAAATATTTATGTTAATATATCATAATGATATAATTTCAAATTATTTATATTGTTGCATAATATTAAATTTTATGCGCGACAATTTTAAATTTATTCAATATTTAAAAATTGAATGAATAAATTAAAATAAGATGAGATAACTAAGTATAAACAAAAAATTAATTGAGATAACAAAATAAATTACATAACGTATTTTTATGTGTGTTTTTCTGTACAATTTTTTTTAATATAAATAATAATTTACATAATTTACAATTTTTTTAAAAATATTTTTTGATAGGAAATGAAAGAAATGAATTAAATGAGAAATAATATATTCACATAAATGATTTATAATGTGTGCAAAAGAAAATAATTTAAATATTAGCATAGTGTATAGGAAAAAATGATTAAATGTTAATTAAAAACTTGTCATGATGATGATGTTTGGCTACGACAGCTTCTAGTTCGGGTTTTTTCTTTGGGTAGTAGGGATTATGTTCAGGATCAGCATTTAAACTAAAAGCATAAAAACAATTATAGTTAGTTAAAAATGTTTTAAATTTAAATAATTGTATAAAATTTACTGATAGTAATTTGTAGCTTCTGCACAATTAACATTATGCCACCAATCGCAAGTAAATTCTTTTTGATTGAAAATTGTTCCATTTGTGCATAGGAATGATGCACCTTGATGCCCTTCACGACCATCGTGACAAACATGATAAGCCTGACAACCGGTTTCAACGTTTGCATACATTCCTGGTGTTGCTGGCACATTGCCACAGTGAAAATTGGTGTGTGGCACCTCATGAAAAATGGGATAATCCACTCCTGGAGTTCCAGGTATTTTACTAAAATCTTGTTCGTGCTCTTTTTCTTTCCGTGTATGCTTAACTACAGGTTGATATGATGGATACGGTGCATCGTAGCTCTACAAGATTAATTAAACTGTTAAATGTATGTCTGTTAACATAAATATAATTGTTTTTTTTTTATAAATGGTTAATACGCAATTTAAGTCTTTTCACATATATACGTATTCTTATGTTTATGTCTAAAAAACAGTCTACCAGTCATATTTTAAAATATTTTTTAATATTTTATAAATTGTATCCATTTAAAATTGATATATTAATTTTTCTTTACAAGTCGGTTTTTTAGACGAAATCATAAGAAGGCGTATGTTAAAAAACTTGTTGTGTAAATTGGGCGTAAGAATATTAATAAATTATTGATAAATACATAAACTAAAAACAGTTAATTAAATATACAAATTATATATACAATTATATTAATTTTTTTCAAACTAAAAGTTTGTATATATATATATATATAAAACGAGATATATCGTTATTACTTAGTGCAACCTAATTATAATAATTATAGTATATACATACACAACTAATTAAAAATTATTTCATAAATTGCAACAATTGCATAATATATCCACCTTACTTATATAATTAATAAAAAAAATATTTAAATAAATATATTTTCTTACCTCAACATACGGCACGTGAATACATTGAACATAATTGTCAATATAAATTAGAACAACAATCGCCACAAGCGATCCTTTCATAAAATGACCACCAAACATTTTTTTCGAATAATTTTAATTAATTTAATTAGTTTTTCTGCAATCGTTATCTTCCAAAAATAATATACTGTTCAGTATGTTCAACTATAAAATCAATACTGATCGAATTTATTTAATACATTTATTAAAACCATATAATTTAAAAAAAAATTATGTGGATTTTGTGGAAGGTTGAAGCTTGTATATGATATGCATATGCTTAAGGAGTGGGATCTATATATCTTCAATGGTATCACCACCGCGTACCAACTCTAACATATTATTTAATAATAATATACACATGAATACTTCTTTATTAACTATATGTTATGGTTATAGCTATTCATTAACTTTAACAAATTTTTGCCGGAGTTCAGAAAAACGACTTTCACTCTCGATTTTTTAGACTGTGACTTGAGGTTGTGTGAATTTTCATGAGATCTATAATGTAAATGTATATATAGTTTTTCCTTGTATTAATATAATGGGGACATTTTCATATATCAATGAACTTACAGATATTATTACATACATTTAATTTATATGTTATATTATTAAGTAATAACTTTATTAAAAAAAAGTTATTTAATAAAATTAATTGTAACAGGTTTAAGTACTAAATACAGATAAAAACATAATACATGAGTGTATTATTTATTTTAACTAAGAATTTTATTTATATTCAAATGGGTTTATTAATTAATAATTATATTGTAAAGAATAAATGGTTAAATAAATAAGATAATCCCGAAAGTTATATTATATTATAAATATTATAACAATAGATATAGAGGGTTCCTTATAAAGTGTTTAAACAGTTGAGGATCCTCTCTATACTATTATTATATATAGGACTAATATAACTATATCTGTTTTTCACAAAATGAATTTCATCGTCATATTCATCATCATCATAATTCATATAGTGTCCTTTACTCCAATTAAGCGACTTTAACGTTATAATTACGCTTTTTTATGCTAATTTTTAGTGGCGACCATAAGTCATGTCTTCCATACATTTTTGCATTTAACCCTCCAAGGCAATGCCGACGTTTATTAAAAGTATTTTAATCTTTTTGCTTTTACAGCTATTCATAAAAAAATCCATATATACGCAAGAAAGTTTTACACTAGTGGAAAATCAAAGGGGAAGGGGGGAAGGCTCTCATATGATTTTTTTTGTAAAAAATTTAAAAAAATTACCAACAAAATAAATAATAATATGGTCCCAAACCTTGAGGGACACCTGAGGATACTGGAAACTATTCAGATTTACACCCCAATAATTTAACATATTTCCAACGATTCGACAAATATAAATCATCAAATCAAGCAAGATGCGTGTAAACCAACTTTCTCAAGCTTTATTTATTCTATCAAATGCTTAACTTATATCACTATATCAGTATACCACAACGTCAATCTGAGAACGAGATTCGAGCACATTCATCAACAAGTTTACAAATTCAATTAAATTTGTACTGACAATATTTTTGATGAGAATTAATTCATAATTTTTATCTTTAATAAAGCCTGTTATATGTATGCAAATTGCAATGTAACTCTCATATATTTGATTTTATTCTTATATTAAACCAGAATTAAAAAATTGGTTGCTTTTTTAAAGCCTTAATAGACAAATTTCTGTCGTATAATCTTGATTACTAAGCTCGTCAGCACCAATATTCAATCGATGGACTTGAATATTATACGGCTACAACAACAATTTGTACTATTTAGTCGTTGATCTGCTTTTTCTGAATCCATTTTGAAACGGAGAAATAATATTTTTCAGTTGAACAGTCATCATATCACACACCAATGCCGCAAAGAACTTACCTGACGTTGGAAGACCATTATAGCAATACCACGATGTAATTACTTACATTATACTTCTGGAATCCGATTTAAAAATTGGAGAAATATACGAAATTTCCCATCTGCTTGGAATGATGTAAAAAAGTGGAGTCAGCAAAGCAGAAGCGCAATGCTTAAGGTTTAAGGACCAAGTGATGTATATTATATATTATTTGGTCCAACACCTTTTTAATATCCATACATAGAAGCGAAGCGAGAACATCGTTCTCAGTTTGAATTAACCCTAAAATAAGCATCTCATCATAATCGTGTCCTTTACTCCAAAGCGTGGAAGCATAGGGACCATTTTACCCTTTTTTCTATCTGCTACCATGGTTTAAAAAAAATAAGATCAAACGTAAGGTGTAGTAAAAACAGAATCTCAGATTTGCTGCGGCTGCTCTCGGACCGATTTTTCTAATACTATGGATATCTGCTTGGGTACTTAATTCACATGATTTTCTTTTTTGCTTTTACTGTTTTCATACAAACCAAAAAAATCCATATTCTATTATATGGAGTTTTTATATAAAATGTGCAAGGCTTAATTTAGCTAAAAATGTTAAAATTGTTGGGACCGATTTTTTCCCCGTTTTATTATATGCCTTTAGAAAAACTAAAAAAAGTGTCCGTCTGTCCATAAGTTTTATACATATTTATAAAACAAACCAGAGACATTGGTTAATAAATATTATATACAGAACGCGATTTTTTAAAATTAGACGGATTTGGAGTAATTTTGATGAGGGTGAGTTTTGTTACTCTACGGAATATTATTTTGTAAAAATAGTTACAGAATATGAGCTAATAGATAAGATTTGACATAAGTGTATATGGATTTTGACAAGTTTGGTTTATGTGAGTATTATAATACTTCTAAACATTATTAATAAGTTATCTAAATAATTTTCTCGAGCCAGCGGTCTCATAATTTATTAAAAACAAATATTTTTATTTTCAATAAAAACTTATTTAAATTATAAAACGAAAAGATCCTATACCCACAGAAAAATGGACTAATGTTATTTATAGGATTCATTGTTTGGGTAATGGTGATGAAGGGTCATCACCATTACCATGTGACTTGAAGAAGGCGAGTGATCCGTCAATCCCAAAAAGGGCTTTGATGGAACACTTTCATTCTGATGGCCATTAGTCATTAAGTCATTACCCTGATTTTGAAGCTTTGACGATAGAAGCTTTGCATATATGTATATACTGATATAATATTTTTGCTGTGTATTGTGCTTTGGATGAAGGTGACAATATTTAAACAAAAAATTATAAACGAAGTACAACGATTACACAAACAAACAACACATCAGAACAACAACATATGAACACACACTTACAGATACAACCGCCAAAACGTAGACGGTTTTTTTTGACGACGCTACTGTTTTTGTCAGTAAAGAGTTAGTTTTTTTTATATTTTATTATTATTTATTTTAATTATTTTTAGGTCCTTCAGACATCCTTTTATTTTTGTGTTACGTAGTTAGTTTATTTTAATTATTATTATTGTAAGTAACAATTGTGTTTTTATATTGTTAGTGCGTACATAAGTTTTAAAACGTTTTTGTATATTTCTAGAGTATTTCCGATGATGTCCATAATACTGGACGAAACGTCAAATATTTACTAAAATTTAAATAAGTTTTTATTGAAAATAAATATATTTGTTTTTGATAAATTATAAAACCGCTGGCTCGAGAAAATCATTTAGAAAATTTCCATTATACCGGTCGAAAAAAAATTACAATAATAATATCTCTACTATAACGCAGGATTTATTCTCACCTGTTTCTAGACTATTTTAGAATCCATTGAATTCGTATAAAATACACCTACATATAACTATGTTTTTTATATTTGTTTCTAAATGTTCTAATCAAATCTTACATATATTTATATAACATTATATGAATGTTTTGTTCTAATATATGTTTTAGTTTATAATTAACATATCCGCATTATCACTTACATTATCACTCTTTGTGCATAATAATATTATAACAATTAGATATATATATATAAATATAAATGCAATTGTAATTTCAAAATTAATTTTCGCATTTCCTATACTTATTTATTTGCAGTTGCATATCGTTCTACAAACAGTAAAGATTGTAATTCATTCCCAAAATTGATAACTACTATTTCGTGTGATTTTTTGTTTCTTTATATAAATATGATAAAATCAATTACAATTTATGTAATAATTTGTAATATTTTTGTTTTAATTAATTTAAATACGATGCTGGCGCAAAATAGTGCAACAATGCACTATACGTTGCGGAATAAACGATTCCTTAAATATCAAAAAGGAAGTGGAATGGGTGTAAATACAGTTTTTTTTTATAAATGAATTTTAAGCTTATTCAAAGCACAGATAATTTTCGATAATTTTAATTTGAGCTTAAATTGTCGCATTTCCTGTTCGATTGTTTATATATATGGATTTTATTTAAATTTTAGTGAAATAAAACAAAGACCACTTATTATTTTAAAAATTGCAGGATGCAATTTTTAAAATAATTTAATTTAAATAATAAGTCGAAAACAAAAGTTCTTTGTTTTATTTCACTAAAATTTAAATAAAATCCATACGTAGTTTTTTTTATTGAAATAACTGAATAAATGACTCAAATCATTTAAGGAAATGACTCAAATCATTTAAAGCTACCCTTTTAAATGTTTATTTAGAATAATCAAAAAGCTTTAGTAGAAACTTGAAATTGTGCTCTCGTGTACAAGAGTTTTACATGAGCTTAGTTGATAAAATAACAACATTTATATAAATTATTTACGCTTAACTC
>JANSTW010073294.1:0-10167 GCA_027564275.1 Diadocidia ferruginosa | reverse complement strand
GTTTAAATTAAATTTAAAAACAAGTGTTTAAGCTACAAACGTAAAATTGTGAGCCGAGTTAGATATTAATTAAAACTGTGAATAAAAATTAAAAAAAAACATTTTGTTACCTAATTAAATTGATTTTATTTTTAAAAATTAGCTTTAATTAATACCTAACTCGGCTCACAAATTTTCGCATGTAGCTTTAACACTTTTTTTTAATTTAATTAAAACCAAACTTTCCCATACAAAATTTAAAAAAAAAGTTCCAGACTGAGTCTATTCATGAGCAAGTGACGTATGTTAAAAATTCACTATACAAAATTCAATGTTTAATTTAGCTACCCAAAGATGTCGCCACTTAAATTATCTCTCATTGTGTGACTATATAAAAAGACAATGGGTTAAGTCAATATTTTACTATAAGTATGGGGAACCTCTTTATTGTGTGAAATATATTTGAACATTGTAATCCCGTGTTTCTTTGTCGATTTAAAAAAAATTACAAAGTTAATCTTTTAAAAGTATCTTTTAGATGATATAATTTATTGTTTTGTTAAAAGGGATGCTATAAGATGTTTTTAAATTAAAATGTCTAAGTATAGTTGGTATTTCTTATTTAAATAAACTGAAAATCTATATACTGAAACGTGACGTTCATAAAAGGTACATTTTAGTTTAGAAAATTAAAGTCAATACCAGAGTTTGTATACCACAGAAAATCAAAATCAGAATAGTCAATACCTGTATCAAAGACAAGTATTTTATAAGCGACCACTCGCTATCTTAGTAATAACACCAAATATCATACAAATAACCAAATTATTATAAATTAAATATAAAATACGAATTTTGTATACATTCAATTCATGGAAATTCAAAAAAAATAAGATTTTTTTAAATGTTAGAAAACTTTATGAGGGTTTTTTTAACCTTTAAAAAAATCTTATTTTTTAAAATTTCCATGAATTGGATGTATATAAAATTCGTATTATATGTTTAATTTATATTAATTTTGTTCTTTTTTATGATATTTGGTGTTATTACTTTTAACTTATAGAAATCAGTGGGTTCCTGAAAAAAGATTGTAACGTAAAAAGGTGATTTAACAGAAAATCGATTTAATTTATTGTTTTTGTTTTACATAAACAGCTATACATTTTTTATTTTAATTTATTTTCTTCGTCAGTTTCGCTAATATAAAAATGAATTTTACTCAGTATAAGTAGATTGACACTGGCAATTCAAATCTGTTATTAAGTCAAATGTATGCTAAGGGCGCTTACAATCTTTTTCCAGGTTTGATATATTATGGGAACATGTATTACAAACATCTTTCTTTCCAAAAATGAATAGTAATAATAATTTTTTTTTTATTAGTTGAGGATTCTGAATTGGATTTTCTGTGGTATAGTACTCCTTTTTCTGAGGATTACCAATTAGTACCAGAAAATATAATAAAATGTTTTTTAGCAATAAAATAAAGTATATAGATTAATGATTATTTTTTAAACATTAAGAAAATATTCTTTTCTCCAATTAAAATGTTGAACATATTTTTCTTTTGTTCTTCAAATATATATTGATAAAATTCTGGAAATTCTGGATAAAATATATGAGATGTAAAAATACATGGAAGCACCTCAACACACACACAATAACATTTTTTAATATAAGTTTCGACAATTAATTTAAAAGATTTTTTTTTAATTTATTAATTTTAAACTACACGAATCACAAATATATAATATAATATGTATAATAATATTGTTTAAAATTTAAATATAAGATTTTATTGACTAATAAATATATGTATAATATATGGAGAAGATAATTCTAAATATAATTGTTTTTCTCTAAGAAATCACATAAAATAATATATTATAATGTTAATATTTTAAATATTGATAGATAAAAAGAGGCGCAAATAAAGTATGGAATTTATCATTTTATTTATTTAATAATACGGCCACGATACGCACACAATATATTATTTTTACTTGCACTCAGAATTTTTTTTTAAAAAGGTTTTCTTTTGAATTTTTTTTTTCGTAATACATTTAGATTTTATCAAACAATTTAAAAGAGATAATTTTATCAATGTCATAAAATACAGACATAGAAAATGTTCAAGTTTTAAAATTATATAAACGATCTTAAAGTTAAAATATATAGAAACGTGTTCAAAGGAACGGGTTTTTGGGGTATAATAATATTTAAAAAAAATATATAAATAATAATTTGTAAAAATATACCTTAAAATAATCGTCGAGCGCGTCGTTTAGCCAGTTCAGACATACCGACCGGACCGACGTTAGCTGCTTGAGGTGAGGCAATCGCTCGAAATGTTGCATCAACGGCTCCTTTGAGGGCAGCTGTTGCTTCTCTAATTGAACTTGATGAACTGGCTTCATTTGTTTGTTTTATCTCAGATGGTGATGGTTGCCACAGCCAGGGATGTCGCAACAGTTGCGCCGCCGTCGGCCGTTTTTGTGGAACTATGTGCAGCATTTGTCTAATTAAATCTTTAACTTCGGGTGACAGTGAATCCCATCGCTAAGTACAATATTAAATATAATTTACATTAACATTTTGGGAAAAAATTTAATTTACCCCAGATTCAAAATCAATATCACCCGAACCGATCCGCGATAATATCATTTCGGGTGAATCATTTCGTGAGCCAGCAAATGGTGTTTTGCCATCCAACAATATGTACAACAGCACGCCCAGTGACCAAATGTCACAAGCCAAATCGTATCCCTGTCGCTTGAGAACTTCTGGAGCCACAAAATTGGCCGTATAGCATGGTGTCATCAATAAGCCGTTGTCGGCTCGTAATTGTTTGGCAAAACCAAGATCACACAGTTTAAGTGATTCGGGTGTTTGATGTACGGAGGCATACAACAAATTTGATGGTTTGAGGTCTCTGTTAATTAAAAACAATACTTTAGTTTGTTGCAAAATTTCAAACGATTTAAAACAAAAATTAATACTGAGGTTCCATGACCATTTCAGGCCAATTTCGATTCGATTCTGTTTCATCTAAAAGGAGTTGTTTTGTTTTTTAGACAGAATGAAATGATTGTTTGATTCTGATTCATAGAAAAAAATAAATATTTTTGTATTATTCTTACATTTTATTACAACGACATTAAAGAACTTTTTTTTGTTAAATTTTCTTTTGAATAAACTGGATGTAATTCGATAGCGGCACCATGCAGATTTTTTTCCGAACTAACAACACAAAATTTAAATTCTATGCTAAACGTATAAAAAGAATACATTGTGTTATCTCGTTTTTGTTGACTATAGTCAGGAATTTAGTTAAAAATCGATTGCATTTGTACTGAACATACAAGAAAAGAAGCTTATTTAAAGTCTTCTTACGGTCATGACTAAAAGTTTTAAGGGTATGCACCAGGCTCAAAATCAGATAATCGATCAACGCTCAGATGAAATATTTGTTTGATCGAATCAAAATTTGATCGAATCAAGAAAAAAAATTTCTGATTGAATCAAAATTTTGATTCGCTCAATTTTAATTCGATCAGATTTTGATTCAATCAGATTTTAATTCGATCAAAAAATAGTTTCTTGGTCGAATTAATTTTACATTTGATCTCTGATTTGATTCGATCCAAATTTGATATTTTACGCAAGTCTGGGTATGCATTGCGTCATTTACCGCGAGTTTTAAATGTGTAATGACTAGTCGGGAAGTAAGTTCGATTGAAAGATTGTATCAGATCAAGATAAGAGAAGTTGTTTTAAATATAGTTCAACCTATGACAATAAAATAAAAACAGCCAATCGATTTGTGGTCCTACCTGTGAACAACGCCATGTCCATGTAAATAGGCAACGGCTGATACAACCGTCCTTAAAATAGCACTTGCTTCACTTTCGCACATTTGTTGAATTGCTAAAATGCGATCCAACAATTCGCCGCCCCTAAGCAATTCCATGACTAAATAAATGTGTGAGTTGTCTTCGTGAACACCGTACAGTGTTACTATGTTTGCATGATTTCCATACCGTAATAATATCTCTACCTCTTCGCGACAATCGTGGCCCGACTTATTGATTATCTATTGAAATGTTTAAACATGTATTTTTCATTTTCATAAAGACAAGAGTTTTACCTTAACAGCATATTGTTTTCTAGTAGATTTTTGTTCACACAGCCGACACACTGAAAATGAACCATGACCCAGTTCTTGCATTAGCTGATATTCTTCCTGGAAAGCACCGGGCTTTACGCCGGGTATATCATTTGAGAATGGCGAGCGTGATTGAATTGTATTATTTTCGCATCCATTTGCTGCCATACTTTGATCCTCCAGCAGACCGGGTGCAATAAAACTGAAACCGCGAAAGATTTCGTGCGCATTTGCACTGACTGGTCCGCCTGGTGAGTCTCTGTTAAAATTGATTTTAAAATTAATTGAATTTGAATTCTTAATAGCTCCTGCAAATAATCAACACCTACCTTGGAGATTTACTTGTATATTCCGAATCAAAATAGAAAGCGTCATCTCTGGACACAGCCGGAATAAACGGTGGTCGCACATTTTTGATCATTAAATTTGGCCAATCAATTGTCGAAAAGAATTCATGTTTTTTAATGTCTTCAATGCCATCGGGTGCGGCGCCCAATCGATTCTGTGGATTTCGTTTGAACAGTGCACGCAATAGCAGTTGTGCTTCCGAACTTAAATTGTCCGGCATACCAAGTTTAGCTTTTAGAATTTGATTCATAGTTTCCTGTCGGGTTGCACTATGAAATGGTAAATTACCAGTTAACATTTCATACTAAAAAAATAGGATCGATTAAAAAATGTTCTAGTTTTTTTTGTCAAATAAAAAATACCATTAAAACGCCAAATGACCACCAATCGGCTGCAAAATGATGACCTTTTCGATTTACCACCTCTGGGGCCATATACTCAACAGTACCGCAAAAACTATACGTCTGTGAACCATCCAGTGGTTGTTTTGAGAGTCCAAAATCGGTTAAGGCTATGTGACCATCCTATGTAGTAAGATACGCAATAAATTAGACAACATAAAAGATTCAAAAATTATTATAAAGGATTTTTATAAATTAAGAAAAATTAATTATTCCTTAAGGACATAGTTTTAATTCCTGTTTCAATTTTTTTTTCTTTACCTGGGAACTACTCCAGAGCAATTTGTTGCGCATCTTTTGTCTTTTTAGTTTCATAGTTTGGGCCATAAAGTAAAAAAATTAAATTAAGTTTAATATTTACTTGTATGAATCCTCAAATTTCTAGTTTTCGGTCTTTACGCTAATTTACAGCCGATTTTTACAAAAATGTACTATCACAAAATGTTCGACCAACTTTAATCTAATTTGTAAAAACAAATCTGGCGAACCTTGTGTTGTATATTAGAGTAATGACTTAAAACTACAAGTTCGAAGGTACATACAAGCAAATATTAAACAAAATTTATTTTTTTTACTACGTGGATCGAGCTAGTGGAGGCTATTAGAAAACAAAAGTTGCCCAACAAGATGCTCTGGTGTAGTTCCCAGGTTACTTAAATTAGGCTAATCAAATTTTCTATTTTTTTTTGTAAAATTTGTATAACAAATTAAAACAACTAAAAATTTCTGCTCGGACAAAACTAATGTTAAGCTTTGATCTAATTAATACTTTTTACACAATAAAAAATATTAAATTCTTAATTTTTTTTTGATTTCATGAATTTTGCAAACTTTCGACCAGTAGAGCGATGTTTTTTACATGCAATACAGAAAATGATGAATTTGATCTTGAGACAATTTTTTTGTACTATAGATATAACTTTAGGCGTTGCAGTTATAACATAGTTGGCTCGAGTCAGTGACCAGGAAGGGTTCGCCTTGACCATCGCATTCAAAAAAGCGACAACTAAGATCTACTCATTCAACCATAGAAATTTATATAGAAAAACCAATGGTTGAAGGAGGACATATTATTAGACTATGATTATATTTAAAAACATTAAAAACTACAAGAACTAACTTTTTACTAGACTGAAAGCTAGTTTTGTAGAGTGAAGTTCTACGTGACTTCGATTTGTCGTGGACCGTGTATACGTTGGGGCATTTAAAATGTATAATATGAATTTCGGTACAAAATACAAGTAGTTTTCAATAAGAGATTGTTAGAATATATACTACATATATATTATTTATAATTATCTATATTTATTTGATGAAATGCAAAAAAAAAAGAACAAACTTTCACACCCATTTTATTTTATTTGTCAATGACGGACGGCAAACAGTTATGTAAATAGTAGACAGTATTATATAAAATATTTATCTTTCTAATTTTATTGCGAGTAGCTATATTAAATGTATGCTGTCTAATGATAACAATCAATTAAAATGTTCACAAATAATATAAATTACCTGATCTAGTAATATGTTTTCCGGTTTTAAATCTCTGTAAATTATTCCTATGCTATGTAAATGATTAAGTGCTAGTGCTAATTCAGCTAAGTAAAATTTAACATCTTCCTCTGTAAACATTACCTGAAATAAAATATTTCAATTTACAAATAAATTTTGTTCCACCGTTGATTTTAAATATTTATATATTTGTAATTGAAAGCGAAGTTAATCTCATTTCAACAAAAACAAATCTCATCAACCAAACTGATGATGCGGTACTTAATGTACCGAAACGAATTACAAGTGCGGGCTATGTATACAATTGTACGAATATATAAAACCTATTTTTTTAGCCAGAGACAGGAAAAAAGCAGGATTTGTACTAGTCGGTGTTTTGAAATGAGAATAACTTTAAAATATATAAATATTATGATTTAAAATATTTTTTAACAAATATTCTATTAAATACCTCTTTGCTAAGTCTAGTAAATAAATCACCACCTCGTAAAAAGTCTAATATTAAATATAGTTTTCCGGGTGTTTGAAATGCATAATGGAGTTTGACAATAAATGCATGTCCCACATCAGCCAGAATATTTCGTTCATTTGTACTTCTTACTCGATCCTTTATTTTGAGTGTGGCTTTCTTAAGCACCTAGAGGCAATCGAAAAAAATTAAATTAAATTTCCAAAAAATTTCCTCACTATCCTACCTTCATGGCATACAATGCACCAGCATCTTTTCCAACGATTTTCCGCACAAGAAAAACTTTACCAAACGAACCTTCGCCCAAAACTTTAAGCAATTCAAACTGTGATGGATCGGCCTTGTCGTGACCCTCTTTGACGACATCCTTTAGTTCAAATTCACGTTCTTTCATGTGAACATCATCTTCTTCAACTATTGTATGAGCCATATCATGATGATTATTATGATGTTGTAAGTCGTCAGTTTCATCTACCACCATTTCAATATCATCTTGCAGTGTCTGAAATTGTGGAAACAAATTATTTTGATTATTTAAAAATTTAATAAAACAAATATTTTTCATATAAAGACATTTTCCAAATATTTGTTTACTCGCAATTTTTTAAAGAATAAATAAAGTACATATATTATACAGATAGATATAGTTACATTTAGAAATAAAAGTTTAATTTTATTGCATTATATATAGGCAGGTAGTTGATAACAAAATAAACTTATCAAAATTATTTTTTTAAGGTTTGTTTCCGATATTTTTTTTATCTCAAATAAATTTTTTTTTCGTTGGCTAAAATAACTTTATGTTCATATACATAGGTATTTATTGAATTTAAAAAAGCACCAAAAACAAATTAAATAATCAATTATCTTGAATAATTATATTTATAACATGCGGTTTGATATATCGATTTGAACATGTATAGAAAGTACTTTGAGTTAAATTTAGCTGTAATAAGTATGTATTATTAAATCACCGAAATTATGTAATTTATCGATAATTTAAATATTAGGTACATCTTGAGGAAATCACTTTCGGAAATCATGAGACAGGGCAGTAAATCGTGAAAATCGTTTTGGAACTGAAGGACATATAACAAATCATTTCGAAAATCAGAAACAAATTATTTATGAATTTATAAATTCATAAATAATTTGGGAAAATTCGGAAATAACTTCAGAATTCCGAAAAATTTCGAAATCACGGATATTAAATCTTAAATCTAAGTTAATTTCGGAAATTATTTCAAATATTAGTTATAAATTCAAAAATCCTTTCGGAAATCACGCAAATCATTTCGAAAATTAGTAACAAATCATTTCTAAAATAACGGAAATCATTTTAAAGAATTCAGAAAACATTTCAAAGAATTCAGAAAACATTTTGAATATCATTTCAGAAATAACGGCAATAAACCGGAAATTTGATTCACACGCAAATCAGAAATAAATGACTTCGAATTCAAAAATCACGGAAATAATTTCGGAATTCAGAAAACTTCGAAATGTTAATTTTTGAAATCTCAAAAATCAGAAATAAATGATGATAATCGGAAATGACGCAAATTATTTCCGAAATCTGAAACAAATCCCGTCAAAAATCATAAATTCCTTTCAAAATAATAAATCATGTCGGGAATCAAAGAAATCATAAGACAACATCTTTTAAGTGGTTTCCTCTGTCTTTAGACGAATAAAAGTAAAAAGGAAAACTCTTGATGGGTTAAAAAATTTCAAGTGTTTAGTAATAATTATTATTTTTATTTACATATAGGTTGTTCCAACTTATAGTATAGTAATATATATTTTTTACAGCTCTCTAACCGATTTCCATGAATAAAATGAATAAATAAATGTCTGATGTCGCATCAATAGTTTTTTAAGAATCGAACTTGAAAAATCGGTTCAAGAGCACCCTATACAAAACTGGGATTCTGCTTTTCTATATACACACCTTACGTTTGATCTCAGACGTCTAACACAAAATCTAATCTATACAAAGTCATTGCAAATCGCAAAATTTATTGCCAAATTGTCGGCCATATTCTCAAACAGAATTCGGCCTCTACAATAAACTAAAAATATTGTCGGCCATATTCTCAAACAGAATTTTACCTCTACAATCAAGGTCATTCAAATTAGGAAAATTAAATCGTATGTCAAATTTTCAAAAGCTACTACTGGTTATTATTATACTGTGGTCTAACATATCCATTAAAAGATATCGCACACTTAGGCGACAGCAAGCGACGCGATTAAAAGTGTCAGTTTTTTTAACATACAAAACAACAACAAAATTATAAAAAAATATTGTTGTTATTTTGTATGTTAAAGAAACTGACTCTTTCAATCGCGTCGCTTGCAGTCGACTAAGTTTACGGTATGCCAGAGTATGGGACTACTAAAAACATACGTATCAGATAGAAAAAAGGGTAAAATGGTCCCTATACTAAAACACGATGATGGTGATGATTGAAAACATACCTCACCAAATTTTTTTCCAAATCCGTCTACTGATTGTCAAAAGTTAAATTGGAAAATGTTGGGATCTCCATCACCAATTTCGTATGTACAAGAAGTCAGTAAAAGCTGCGGTAAAAGTAAAATGCAGATAATTTTGAATAGAATAAACAGAAACATAAAACGCATTAAAATTTAATTGATGGTCTTTTCAAACGGCACTATGTATTTTGTGCCACCCAGTAATATGTTCATTTTAAATTTTGTATATATGCAAAGGTATTATAATTTATAGTTAAAAAAAAATAAACAAAAACAATATAGAAAAACAAATATGGGCAATGTTAATAACATTCATTCATATAAGAGGCTTATAATTACGACAATAACTATGGAATTATATTTTTTAAGAGCCCTTTTTAAATCAGACGTATTTTAAAAATGGTATGTAAACAGTAAGTTTAAAAAAAATATTAATTGGAATAATGATAGCCGAGCGCAGGTATTTAGGAGGAGGAGGTGACATGACAACACTCCGCCGAAAAAAGGATAAAATAGTCCATATGCTTCCTCGCTTTGGAGTAAAGGACACTATGATGATGATGACATGACATAACATCCAAAGACATAACGCCCAAAAGCTTTAAAGTAAGATATTTTTCTTTATTTATGATTATAGAAGGTAAATGCGAGGGGTTAACCACTATTGGAAACCATGGGACAAGCTGGTGGAAATCATTTGGAAATCATTTAAAAAAATGGAAATCATTTAAAAAAAGTGGAAATCATTTGGAAATCATTTCAAAAAAATGGAAATCATTTGGAAATCATTTCAA
>JANSTW010073283.1:0-10167 GCA_027564275.1 Diadocidia ferruginosa | reverse complement strand
TACGGAATGTGATGCTACGCCAGAAATCTGAACTATTTTTAAACTTTTTTAGAACCCCACAATTTTAAACAACGAGTTTTTCATTCCTGAGCGTAGCAACGCACGCCGGGTACCAGCTAGTAAACTATAAATTATTGGAAAATACTCCCTAATTCTTAATAAATAATCGTTTAAATTAAAATATAATACTAGAAATATCTACCAATAGTGGGGTAAACTTTAAGTCGAAACGGCGAAAGGGGAAACCACTATAGTAAAAATGTTGTCCCATGATTTCTGTTGTACGGGTACCTACGTGATTTTCGATTTGATTTTTTATTTCCGAAATAAGTTCTGATTTTCGAAATGATTTCTAATTTCGAAATGATTTTAGTGATTTCCGAAATAATTTATTTTTTCCGAAATGCGTGATTTCTGATTTTCGAAATATTTTTCATGATTTCTGAAATAGTTTCCTTGATTTCTGTTTTCCGAAATGATATCTGAATTCGAAAATGATTTCAGATTTCCAAATAAAAAAATATTCAATATCTTATTTCCGTAAAGATTTTTGAAATTTCTGATTTTCGAAATAATGTTCATGATTTCCGAAATAATTGTTGTGATTTCTGAAAATGATATGTGAATTCGAAAGTAATTTCAGATTTTCAAAAAAAAATAATAGTGGCTTTAACATTTGTATTAATTCGAAACCCCGATTGGGAAATCTGAAGGGAAACCACTAGTAAAAATGTTGGTTTATGATTTCTGTTGTACGTGATTAAATCGTAAATCACATACATTTCTTATTTCCGAAATAAGTTCTGATTTTCGAAATGATTTCAGTGATTTCCGAAATAATTTCTTTCCGAATCGCGTGATTTATGATTTTCGAAATATTTTTCGTGATTTTTGAAATATTTGCAAGGAGATTTTTGATTACCGAAATGCGATTGTTCTGATTTCTAAAACTGATATCTGATTTCAAAAATGATTTCTGATTTCCAAAAAAAATTATTTAATTTCTTATTTCCGAAAAGATTTTTGAAATTATTTCTGTTTTCTGATTTTCGCAATAATATTTGTGAATTCCGAAATGATTATTGTGATTTCTAAAAATAATATCTGAATTCGAAAATGATTTCAGATTTCCGAAAAAAAAATTATTTACCTAATTTCTTTCTTTCGAAAAGATTTCTGATATCTGATATCGAAATAATTTTTGTTATTTCTGAATTGAATGATTTTCGACATAATTTCTGATTTCCGTAAATTTTTTGTAATATATAATTTTTGAAATAATTTTCGAGATATCTGATTTGAATGATTTCCGAAATAATTTCAGTTTTTTCTTTGTTCTGAAATGATTTATGCTTTCCAAAATTATTACCGTGAGCAATATATCTCGCTGAGATAAAATATAGTTGAGAAAATTGTATCTCAACTATATTTTATCTCAGCGAGCTTTTATATTGGCCAATTAGAGAGATACAATTTCGCCGAGATAAAATATCGTTGGAATAAAATTTCGAGGAGATAAAATATCGCTAAGATAAATTGTTGAGATAAAATGTTCTTGAAAATATCGTTGAGATAAAGCTTTGTCTGAGATAAAATTTCGCTGTGAAAAAATTTCATTGAGATGAGATAAATTATTTTCGAGATAAATTATATCGTTGAGATAACTAATAATCATTTATTTATCCATTTTAGATTGCCAAAAATGATGGCATGCCGCAGAAAATCTGTTTGCTGTGCACAAAAGAGGTTCAACTGGCATTTGCGTACCGGAAAAAGTGCAAAGAAAGTGATACGAAATTACGAAAATATATAAGTCGAAAGTATCCAAGTATAAAAATTAAACAAGAGCTCAACAATGATTGCCTAGAGGAATACCACGAAATTAAACCAGAACTTGTAGAACTTATCGACATTCATTACGATCCTTTAATAGCCCAACATCTAAAACCTTCATCAAGGCAACATAATGCGAAAAAATATGCCGACGACGACGATGAGTATGATGACAATTTCGATAATGATGATCGAAATGATTCAGACTTTGTGGTAGACAAAGAAGAGCCCAAAAGTGTCGAAAAATCTCCGAAAAAAGTTAGGACGGAGTCGTCGAAAACTGAAAATGGTCGTCTGATATGCTCAATTTGCAATAAAAGCTTAGCCGATAAACGAACATTAACGCTGCACTTTCGCTTGCACACGGGCAAGGATTTGGTCAAATGTCCTACGTGCGATCGTGGTTTTGCGAAAAAGAGTCATCTGACGCGTCACATGGAATCACATTTGAAAAAGGAATACGCATGCAACTACTGCGAGAAAACGTTTGACTCGCTCATTAATCGACGATTACATTTAGCCGAACATATTCCGGTGTAAGTAAAATGCCCGTTTTACGCTACACGTTTTTTTCACTTACGTTTCCTTATGTTTTTGTCTAAAAAACCAACTTGCAACAGAATATTTATAAAAAATCTATTTCAATATGAAAAAATAAATTGTAAACTCAAAAAATATGGAACAATATCACAGACAAAATAATATAATGTGTATTTTATCTAGGTAAATGGACCTACGATATTCTTGAAGCTTTTGTGAGCGAGCTTTTAATTATTGTTTTTTATTAGGCGTGATATATCTGTTTTATTATTTTGTCTGTGACAATATTTTAAAATGTTTGCCATAATGATACTTATTTTAAATTTAGGGACAGGCAAATCGGTCAGCATTTGTAATATTATTGGCTCTAACTTTCGCCTTCAAAAAATTGTGTCTAAAAAACGTTGTCATTCGTTGAACGAATAGTCGGTTCCTAAATTTTAAATTGGTTTACTTGAAAAAAATAAATATTTTATAAGGATACTTATGTGAAAAACTTGTAGTGTAAATTATTAGTTATTATAAGTAACATAAAATTATCTTAGAACTAACTCATAGAGTTTATTGTTAAATGAAATTTTAATCACTTAATTGTCTTTGTTCAAATTTCACTTGACATAAAACTCGTCGTATAATCAATATAGTCAATTAACATCATTATCTTATAGTTCTAATATACCATCATGATATTTATTTGTGTCTACTGCCTGACGTACTTAACAAACTTATTTTAATTGTTTGCCTTTTTAAATTTGGTTAACTCTAATACATTATTCATTATTAATTTCCAAACACATCTGGCTTTTAACTATATATCAATAAAAAAGACAAATATTAGATTTTGGGTAATAATTTTTACTAATTTTAGTTAAATTTTGTTCAAAGCTGATAGGATTCTAATAATTTAGTGAGTATCTGATATAGTTTATGATTGCCTTAACGCATTTGGAGTCCCTTAAAAACGCGATTCAAATGTCAATTATATTGCGAGTGTCCTGTCTATTGTCGAACAAGGTGAGAGCCCCTTTCTACTATGTTTCTGACCATTGAAAGGGCCGGTTACCTAACGCAGGTTAGAATAAAAAAAATAGGGTAGGGTTCAATGAACAATAATATATCTGGGTGGCAGTATGCAAAGTACGAATTATAATATTTCTCTCTATAATTCTACTCAATTGGAAGCATTTTCCGATTGGTCTGCAGGAAAATAATGCGAACAAATAATCAGTCAGAAATTATTCGGAAACGTTTCAATTTGGCCTAATTATTTTGTTCAGTAGTTTTTCGACGACTGAATAATATCTGATTTAATCGCTTTATTTTTCTGCTCTGCGGTAAAAACCACTTGAAATATTTACAGTTTGAAATGTCAAATTTAACTCAAGGTAGAAAATTGTCACGATCGTTAAAATCGTCTCAAATAAACTTAAACAGCTTAGATTTATAGAATCATAAAATTATCGAGTAGTGGGTCGAAAGGGTTTAACAATATTCATACAAGGTATGACTTTCAAGCTTATTCAAAAATAATGTCATTATTTCAAAAGGACTTATGCTTGTCTTCAATGAATTTTGTACACTCGTCTAGTAGCTATATAGTTACCAATTTGAGCCAGAATTTTCTTATTTACCAACATTTTGTTCTAAATTTTTGTAGCAAGAAAAGAAGAAGAAATCGAATAAAAAAAACTGACGTTTTTAACGATAATGCGCCTACCGAAATTGAGCTAGTTCAGTTAGCAGATGGTGAAGACGAGGAAACGATTACCGACAAAGCGGAAAAAGTAAATGGTCGTTTGCGCTGTCAAATTTGCACAAAGACTTTGGCCGATAAGCGCACTTTGAAATTACACATTCGCTTGCACACTGGTAAAAATTTGAGAAAATGTGAAACATGCGGTCGAGGTTTTTCCAAACTGAGCCATCTGACCCGTCACATGGAATCACATTTGAAAAAAAGTTATCCTTGTGATTATTGTGATAAGGTGTTCGATTTATATCAGGAACGACGAATGCATTTAATTGAGCATTTCGGGTAAGTAGATCTCTTATCTGTACACATAGAATGATTTTTATCTGTTTTTTATTGCTTTGACTTAATGGGGAAACCTCTAGATACATTTTTGTCCCATAATTTCCATAAGTGGTTTCTCCTTGGCTTTGTCTACTTACAACGATCTTACAAGGATTATACCCATTGTTAGTCAGCTGCCAAGTGGACTAATCGTCAATACTCTTCAAATAACACATAGAAGACTTCTTTTGCTGTGAGAGCATATTTCCTCTACTTCTTTGTTCCGGCTTAACATTAAAATATAGCCGGCTGCAACTAGATGCAGTAACTGTACCATCAAACGTGTAGTCTATAGATTTTATTCTAAATTATCTTGAAATGACCACATACCATAATCCAATATCATTTATGGGCCTTAATGGACAAATCGTAATCATATCATATTGGGACCGGCACCATGCTTTCTATATCCTTAGGTTACTCACTATTGGTCTTATCAGCAATTGATAATTCCTAGACTTTAAACTTTCAACGATTTTTTATAACTTAATATTTATTTCATCAAAATATAACAAACCGGTATAACAATAACAGGAAAAATAAAATAATTCTAGAGACTAGAAAGTATACAAAAGTAGTTGGAAAGTATCGTCACTGTTTCAAATTTAAGCCGTTAAATGTTTGATTTCTTTGTGAAAAGACAAGAGTTTTAAAATGATTTTCTTTTAAATAACGATGTGCTTTTAAATCATGAACTAGAATTACCTTTGTGTTTTTTCTATCGGTTGATTTAAATAGCGGGTTTTGTTTATTTGTTCCCATTACTCTCGGCTAAGTTCTCTATAACTATTGCACCTTTATCATTTTTATTATTTTTACATTTTGTATGTTCATTGTTTCATCTACTCGTAAATTTGAAATTAAATTTTATTGTTATTTTTGTTACAGAAAACGAGGACGCCCCACAAAAGAACTGCTGGACATCAAAGCAAAGCGAAAAGTTGAACAAACATCCGAGACGTACGATTCATTCTACTGCTTGGGTTCACCGAACAATGCAAAAGAATGTAAATGTTTGCTGTGTGACACAACATTTGATAAAATCGCAAAGTTACGCAAGCATTTGGCCTGGCACATGGAAAATGTTGAATCATTTGACGATATTGATTTGCCCAAAAAAACGCATCTGTTCGATGAGGCAAAAATCAATGCACCACTTGAGCCTCACAATTCATTGGTTGAAGTGATCCAAAGCCAATTGCGAAATATGGAAAATCAACGATTCTATCAAATATTGAATAAAAATGCATGGGAATTAAATTTGTCCGATTCGGAGACGGACAGCGACACGGAAGATTTTGTTGATGTGATGTGGAAGAAACCGCTTACCGAATACGTGTGCTCGGTGTGTGCAAAACCTTTCGATCGAATGCATAAAATTATTTTTCACATGAAACATGAACATCTAAAAGATGAATTCGTTCATAAATGTGCCCATTGCAATAAATCCTATCCATCGGAAATTATTCTCGAAAAACATTTACGTGCCCAGTGTGAGAATACGCTAAAGAATGTCACGTGTAACGTTTGTAATGTAAAGTTTATGTGGCAATCGAGTTGTGATGAGCACAGCAATCGATTACATTTGAAGCGCAAAATGACCAAAATCGATCCTAAACAGAAAACATTTATATGCGAAGTATGCTCGAAGGCATTTTTCCGGCAGGAACACTTGGAACGACATCGCAAAATTCACATGCCTACCGAAAAGAAATTCTCATGTGATCTGTGCAAAAAGAAATTCAATCGAAAGGATAATTTAAAGTAATTGGAAAAGAACACTTCTTTTAAAGTACATTTATGTTTAATATATTTTCTTTAATTTTATTGGCTGGTCTGTGCTTCAATCGGAACCAATTATAATTTCAAGATGTTTTTAAACTAAATTTGGTACCAAAGTCTTACATTTCCATGACTTTTAAAAAATTTCAATAAGACTTCCAAGTTTTGCAAAAGATAAAGACTAAAACAACTTTTTTAGACTACCGATAAGGAAGGAAAATACTTCTAAGGTTTATAAATTGTTCAAGACTTTCAAGTCTTAAAAGACTTCCAATATACTTCCAAAGGATTTCCAAGACTGACAAAACTTCAAAGTGATTTCCATAAGACTGCCAAGATTTCCTAAAGATAAAAATACTTTCAAGATAATAAAGCTTTAAGACTTCCATTAGAAAAATACTTACATAATTCTTCCAAGACTTTTATAAAACTTGAAGACTTCTAAGTCTCATAAGATCCCAAATGATGTCCTATGAATTGCCATAAAACATCCAATTTTTGCAAGTCTTAAAATTCTCAACACTTCCATAAAATTCCCAAATCATAAACTTCCAATTCTCATAAGACTTCAAAGAATTAGAAGTACTTCCATAAAACTCTCAAAACTTCCAAAAGACTTCCAAACTTTTAAAACTTCAGAAATGCTTCAAAGACTTGTAAGACTACCATAAAGAATTCGAAACATCTGTACGGTGTCCAAAAGACTTCCAAATTGGTTCCCAAGACGTATAAGTGTTATTACCCCTTTTAATTTTTTCAGAATTAAGGTGGTTTATATTCACTTAAAACGCGATTCAATATCGTAGAGAGTTCCAAAACAACAGATATTTCTATTTTAGTAAAATTATTCCATAAATGTGCTCGTCAATATTAGCTTAGAAAATATTGTTGTTTTAATTAGCAAAAATATTTAATTTTCTGTATCCTTTGCAGATCACATATGCGCGTTCACAAGACCGAAAAGGACAAGGAGGAGGGCGACAAGCATCTGTGTGTGTATTGCGGTCGTAGTTTTTCCAATTCATCCAATCTGATTGTGCACATGAGAAGACATACGGGCGAGAAACCATACAAATGTGATTTATGTGAAAAGGGTATGTTCGAGATTTCAACTATGTTAAATAAAACATTTTGTTTACTTTAAAATTAAATTTCTTTTAGGATTTCCAAGATCATCCGATCTGCAATGTCATCGGCGAACGCATACGGGCGAGAAACCTTGTCTGTGTACAATTTGTGGAAAAGGTAACTTTTTCTTTTGTTTTTGTCGAGGTTTTTTTTTGGAAAATAATAAGATTTTTTGTAAAATTCAAACTAAACGTCTAAAAAGTCTTAGTTCTTATGTTTTTACAATGTTCTGTTTAAATAATTTGTTTATTAATCATACGCAAATAGTTTACAATGAAGAATGCTCATGCATAATTTGGAATAATATTAAACGCAAAAAGTACAATAATTAAGCAGATACGTTTAACTTTGTTCTAAATCAGGCTCGTTCGTGCAGGCTCGTTCGTGCATGAGCATACGCCAGAACTATAATGTCTGGCGTTTGATTTGTATGACTTAAACTGTATCTTAATGTAATATGAATTTCTTGATTATTTTAATTTAAAGCAATCGATCCGAGAGCCCCCAGCTAAACTGGAACATTTGAAAACTGACACAAACCACAATTTTCTCTATTAGTTCACATTTTTTAACAAAAAATTAGAACTTATATAGATGCTTACAACAAAATCTAAGATGGGGCCGCATTTTTTCAACGTAAATACCCCATGTGGAATACCAGATTATTGAGAGGCACTTAAAACCCACCTACACTAAAATTTACCAAAATCCGTAAAACTTTCTCTATATGCTCATGGACTACTAAAAATTAATTCCCATTAAAATTTGTCCAAATCCGTCTACTAGTAACTCTATACGCTCATATTTTTAGACACCTTTGACCTAGAGACTCAAAATGCAATTCCAGAGTCATCAACATCATTTTTAGTTTTTCTGAAAAAATGGGTCCGGCAATTTGACCATTTTGATTTAAATTAAAGCTTGTACTATTTTCATACAAACACCATATTATATATATATATATATAAGTATATGGATTTTTTTAAGCAAATAATTAGTAAACCCACACATCGGTCTGCAAATCCTCAAGATTTTCATATCACAAAAAAACGATCGTTTAAAAAAATTATTCTTAATGTTATTTATTTTTAGGGTTTTCACGATCTAATAAATTGGTGCGTCACATGCGCATTCATACCGGAGTCAGACCTTATAAATGTACATACTGTGATCGAGCATTTACCCAATCAAATGACCTAACCTTACACATACGTCGTCACACAGGCGATAAACCATACGTATGTGGCATTTGTGGCGATCGTTTCATTCAGGGTACGGCTCTGGCAACGCATCGTCGCATGCAGGGTCACTACGAGGACACACAACCAACGCCATTTGCTAGCATTAGTGTAAATAATCCGAACCGTTTTACAAATGTAAATCGTGTTAATCGAATCGGAGTGGCTACGGTTGAGACGGTAATTAAACAAGAAATTAAACCGGTAAAAAGTAGACAATCGGCAGCATCTCAACAAGTATCACCGTCACATTCGTCGGCGGCAGCTTCGCCCACAACCATAACATCATCACCAACGACGCCAACATCACCACACGCAACTACATCACCCGGACCACGTAACAATAACATTCCAACTAATTTTGCTATACATCCTGCACAATATTTACAACACGGAGCAAATCCATTTCTATCAATGCAAAATGCTGATCTACCTCCGCCAATGTTTTCGATAAGTCAATACAATCAGGGCTTTAACTAATTCAACAGTTTTACATTTGTTTTTTTTTTCCTACGACAAAAGACCTAATTATATAATGTATACCTAGGATTCAAAAATCTACATTACCTATTAGGAATTATTAAATTGAAGGGTTGATTTTCATAAGTAGATACAGGCTACATAACAATTTTTTTTAGATTAGACGATTTAAAACTGTACTGTAGTCATTCTTTAATGAACCCGACTCCTAACTTAAGGCTAAAAAAATAAACTAGTCGAAAGACGTCACTTTGAGAGCAGCACTATCCGTTGGTTTGATCAATTCAATAGAGAAAAAACATATATTCGATAAATTTTCTTTAAGAAAAACAATTATTATAAAAATACTTTAATTGTTTGTATGCCTATGTCTATGTACATTAAAATGCATTTTATGATCGAAAGTTTAAGATAAAATTGTTTCCAATACCATCGTAATTAATATTAAAATATGATAATATAATAATAACAAACAATTTATTTTGCTAGTTATGAAAATAAACCCGACAATTGTTTCATATTTTTATAATTAGTTAAATACATTTATTTTTTAAACTACTAAATATTATTAAGAGTAAATTGGCAGTAAATTTAATATAAATTATATATGAATCATGTGTATAAACTATAAGTATATAAATTATAAACACAACTATATTATATAATGAACGTGTACTAAAAGAAAAAATATTTGGAATTTTCCTTTTTTAAAAAAAATTGTGGTAAAATAAATTATATTATTAGTATAAATTTTTAAATTTAATTTTTAAGTTTGTTGTTCTTGATTGATTACACTAGTCAACACTGAAAATTTTCCAGAATTTTGTAAACCGTTTTAGGGTAATCTGAATTCGAAAATATACCAACCATTTTTTTCTAGCAGCTCTAGTTTTTAATATAAAAAAGTTTAAAAATTCATATTAATTAAAAAAATTATAATAATACTTAAAATGAAAATATTTGTTAAAACATCTTTATAAATCTATATATATAAAAATGAATGTTTGTTTGTTTGTATATGACTTATAGACGCCTAAACTGTCTATTGGATTTTGCTCAAATTTTTAGGATCTAATTTTTTAGGCTAGAAGA
>JANSTW010073272.1:0-10168 GCA_027564275.1 Diadocidia ferruginosa | reverse complement strand
GTTGACTATTTGGCAGTGCAGTGATTTAGCACTCATATAGCAATGATGTGGTTTGCTGGGTTATTGATACATCGAAATATAGAAAATTCAACTTTTCTGCTGTATATTTAAGCACATCCTTTATAATAATATAAATTATAATATAATAAAATTTTGACATATAAGTCTTTAAAAAAAACGACTTTTTCGTATTAAAATTTTACATATACTTGAACATTACTGAGAATAGAACTAACCGTGAATTATGAAAGGTTGAAAAAATTCTTGAATTGTGAAATTAAAAGCATATGATATAGTCATGGTTGTCGCTGTCGAAATCACTTTATTATTTGATAAATTTAATCAAAACATTCACAAAAATTAAATATTTAATGTTGTACTGTTGTACTTGTAACTAGGGTTGCCAGATATTTCAAAAGCTTCGGAAGTACATTTAAAAAATTATTCTTAACTATTTATAGTTTTTACTATTTTTAACCAAATATAACAAGTCATTAGCAACTTTGACTTTTGAGACATTTTATGTCGTCGTGGCAGAGGTTTATTTAATTACTGATAACAGAACGAAGTAAAAAGTACTTATATACATATCGGACCTATGTCCCGGTTTTCAGAATGGCATTGAAAATTAAAGTCTCTTGGCGTATAGTAACATCGCGCTTTTTGATTGCTTTTATTAAACTTCTATACCATGATGACCGCTTGTATGATATTTTTTCAAAGTATATCAAATTACAAATACGGTCCACAAATATTTTTTCTATTATTTTTTTTGTAAATAATAATATAAAACATACATAAAGTAACGCTCCCTGTGTCAAAATAAAAAATAATCATTAGCCAATATAGAAAGAAATATATTTTCATACAAAATGTTCTCGATTTGCATTTGGAGGAGATAGGAGTACAAGCGGGGCCAAAGGAGTTAAATACTCCCGAAATGGGGTACATCTGGCAACCCTACTTGTGACAGCCACTCGACCAACTCTATATATGATGCGATTCTTAAATATTTATTTAATTATATTATGTTGTTTGTACAAGTAGACCGAACATAAAATGTTGCGACATCATAAACTTTTTTATGCCCAAAATTATATGTTGTATATATGAAAAACAAAAACACATTTTTATATGTTTATTTTTCTGGATTATGTATAGTTATATAGAGCAAATTGTTTCCTACATAATATATAGAAAAAGCTTTCTTTGACTATAATAATATAACTATATAGATTGTAGAAGCCTAAAGTATCTCTTTTATGTTTCCTCCTTTATCGCATACGCGCGCATAAAATTATACTTAATATTGATTTTTTTTTCTTCTATTATATTTTTATGGCTTCTGAGCTTTACTAAATTATACAATTTATTTCCATACATACATATATGCGCCTTAAATGCTCTAAAAATATAGTCATATCATCCAATGAGTCATCTCAAAATTTATTGTTAGATTTTCTTTTACATATTATATAGCCAGGCACTAACCTGAGCCATAATTCTTTGTATCTTCCGAAAATAATGTTATATTATGTCTAGGAAAGTTTTGTGAAATATATAACAATTTTTTCTCGCAATTTATAGAAATGTATAATTCAACTATTTTCTTGAAATTTATTGAAATGTCGAATTAATGGAGCTTCATCTATTATAATATATCGCATATGTATATGAATTTCTCCACAGAGAAATTAAATGCTTTTTCGGGTGCAATATAATGTGCCTGTTTTTTTTGCCCCATCACATTAGTATATAGACATATTGATATGCTAATATATAATAATGGCTTTTTAGAACTGCGGCTTGTGTATGTACAAAAAATAATAAATGAAAGATGATGATTTTACATAATTTATTCAATATTACGATAGATATATGAGATTTACCTTTTTTGAGATTTTAGTGCTTTTTATTTTTGCTAATACTTGCTAATTTTAATAAATTCAATATTTCTGTTGAGGTAATTTGTTTGGTATATACATTATAAAATATTATATATTAAGTTAAGGACCATTTATGCGGTCTTGAAATTAAAAACGGCATTTTGTCAAATTTTCAACAACAACAAAAAATCAAATAAGTAGGTAATTTTGGAAAATTACTCAAATTCACAGCAGTGAACATTTTTTTAGTCGTTTTAGTTAAATGCAGCTAAAATACGCGCGTGTTTTACGAAGAGTTAATGACGTCTTGGTTTTAGTGAAAAATTAACTTCAAAATAGTAAAATGTTTCAATAAACTTGAAAAAAATACCACTTTATCATGACTGTTTTTATTTCAAGAAATTAATATTTAATCATTAAAAATGTTCATTTAAAATTCATTAAATTTGTAATGTAAAAACGTTCACTTTATTAGTAACATATTAGTGTAAAAAATCAGGGAACAAATATTATTGATGTATCTTGGCTATGTTTGAAATATGATTACTGAACATTTTTCAGTGAAAGAATTGCATGATTAATTTTTGAGAACCCAATCATATATTTTACCCATATTTTACTCAGATTAGACTGAAAATGTATCACTGTAATTACATATCAGTGAAATTCACTGCTATTGTACCTTCGTCGTTATTGCTGGATAAAAGAAGATAATTAACTTTCTTTTTAACCATCTCTGCGGCTTTGCCATGCCGGCCGCCTAAAACTACCTTCAGCATAATACAGAACACGTTTTCAATAAAAAAAATAGACAAGCCAAAAAATCTTATTATTACGATTTATTTAACTTATGTTTATTTATGAATTTACGATGACTATATATACATTATACAAGCGTAGTACACACAGCATCTTAAGTAAATTTTTAGCCAGAAAAAAAATCTTTTAAAGATATTATGTTACCACCTCAAAATCCATTGGATATATGGATTATTGATTTGTTGAACAAACTTTTTTGTATTTATTTTTGTGTTAGAATTACAAGAAATAATCATTGTTGATGATGAGAAATATTTCACAGAGGATTAACATGATTTTCTTGTTCACAAATTAAAAAAATATTTGCTTATTTCTGATGATTGTCGATGGAATTTTTTGAAATTGAAAAAAATTTACATCAGAATTATAGAAAATGTAAAAAAAATTTATTGAGAATTAAGAGTTTGGAATGTAGCATATATTCACTGGGATTGAAGATGTTCATATTACTAAACGAAACGTAAAAAAAATATTTGCTGTTTAAATAAACTATTTTCACTAAATAAATCCGTCTAGCTCATCTGATGTATTTTTATATAAAAAATTATAAAATCGATAAAAAAAATGTCAATATTGTTCTAAAATTTTTCTAAAGTAGTAAGTCTGTTTTTAGTTTTACAATAGAAAAGACGAGTTGTTTCATTTCAAAACAGTTTTTTTTTTAATTTTTTTAGTTTTTCAGTTTTTCGGCTGATTTTGCTTATAGTAATATTAAAAATGATAAAAAAAAAAATCAAAAAAATGGACTCAAAATCACAAATCTCTTAAGTCCACTTTTCAAAAAAAAAAAAAATTGGCAAGTTTCTTTAACAATTTATGTAGATATTCTGATTTTTTTATTTTTAAAATAATTAAATTATCAAAATTATATATATAATAATTAATAATAATAAACTTAAAGCTTTTAAGAATTAAAAATTCAAAGCTCTTCTGTTTAAAATAAATGTTAATGAAAAACTGTATAATATTTTCTGTAACACAAAAACAAAATCAAACTAATTATAAAGTTGTTTAATATAATTTAAAGGAAACGATAAATCTGAAACTAAATAATTTAATTTATTTTTAATTTTATTAAATTTTACACCAACAACAATGCTCCGAAGAAAAACTAAATCTGCAATATGATGCCGCCTTAGCTTCTATAATAAGCTGCATTTTATCTGCTGCATATTATAATAATATTTTAAAATATGGATAAATAATTGTCATCACTTGCAAACAAAACAACAGCGCGAATAGAATAATATCAAGAAGTAAATAATATTGGAAGAGATAATGCTGAGAGACAGGTCTTTAAAAATTCTAATAAATAAATCATTACAATTTATTGAATTTAAGCTTGAATTCTGAAACAAATATTTTTTTCTTTTGGAGTAAGGGTGAAAATCCTTAAATTTTTGGTTGGAGAGAAAGTTTTTTTTAACCACTAGTCGATTTTAGCAAACATGTGTTTGCATTTGAGATCCTAAGTCGTAGATGGTGCTCGAAAACACCTTTTTTGTGTAAAAATAACTGAAAAAGCATATAGATACAGTTTTTCACCATTTGACAGATTTGGTGAAATTTTGTTTGTTTGAGTAAAATGTGTAGTTTTTGTAATTTGTAATTAATTAATAGAACGTTTTTAAATTTTTTCAGAACTGTTCCGGTAAAGTGAAAACAATTTACAATTTATTTATTTGTTTTATAAAAAAAACAAAGGCCCAAAATGTATGAATGTTTTTCGATATCTTCCTAAATATTTACTTTTTTAAAGATCTCCATAACGATGATAGAGAAAAAATTAACATTGTCTCAATTTGTTTGTTAATTTGCGTACAAGCCAATTATCTCCATATATGTATAATTCTATAATTGCAATTAGGCACGAGACAGTATTTTTTTCCAAAGGGAAGCATACTATACTTTATATTAGGAGAATAGCAATTTTAAAGGAGGTGAATTTTTTGTTTTCAAATATCCTCTGACGGCACCTACCAATATACGGTTTCAGAACGAACAAGGCGATTGATGTAATATGTGCAGTTGAGCTGTGGTTACTAAAAATGTTGCGTACACAAAATTATTATACGATCGGTGTCAATATAATCGAATTTAATATGATCTACAGCAAATTTTAGGTGGCTGTCTGTATTGTGTACATTGTACAATGTACATGTGTACTTAGATTCTCAGAGTATAAATTAAGGTCTTGCTCTTGCACCTTTGTGAATTTTATAATAATAAATTAAAGAAAAGGAGGGGCTCCCATACATTTTTTTTGTAGAAATTGGCACAAATCCGACCATATTGGGACATTTTTTTTACCAGTAGTCGAAATTGTATTTTAGGTATGATGGAAATAGTTTATAATATAATTGCTTAATGAATGTAGTTTATTAGATTTTAAAGGCGCTTTTGTAATATGGCTCAGCTATAGGTAATAGAAGAGGTGGGGCTCCCATAAAATTTGCGTTGACGGTATTGGCCAAATTTTGGTGAATTTTTAATAGTCTAAAAATTGAGAACCTTACCAGGTGTAATATTTAACAATATTTAAAGAACAATTTGAAATTTTTTAATATTGCATATTTTCAAGCTATATGCCATATGCGGAATATTCGTGCCTACTTCATTCATAATGTTATATATTTTATAACATTTTGTCTAACAAGCTATAGTTATATTTATTACATTTTTTTTCTTCATTTTTATAATATAATAATTAGACGCGAATGTTGGAAAAACGTTTTTGCTTATAAACACAATAATGTAATAAAAATAATTACAATAAATATATGTAAAGCATCCCATATAAATATAAAAAAACGAAGCTTTTGCGGTGACCAATATTTTATATATTTTTATGTACAATTCTATGTGTGTAGGCACATGCGGCACATGTAATATCGTCATTCGTCAAGCTTATATTATATACAAAGTTGAACTTGACTTTAGATATTTTAGTTATACGTATGCAAAGTTTTATAAAATATAATACCTACTTAAATTTAATGTTTTTCTTTTGTATTTAATTAGGTTTATTTATGCAATATATCAACCATATGATGATATTTTAAATTATAATTGCTAAATAATGCAGTTTATTGGATTTTAAAATTTATAGTATTTTTTGATCAGAAGTTATGCATGTTTTTATGATTTCATCTTAAATTAGGAATTTTTTTTTAATTAAGTCTCCATCTTGAATTTTTAGTAATTTTTTTTAACTTATTCATTATTTATAGACATTTTTGCGATATAAAGCTAAACAATTAGTTAATATACACAGCGTTTCAAATGAAAAGAATAAAAATAAAAAAAAAAATTCGAACAAAATTGATTTATGTTTTAATGTTTAAGCTCATTTTGTATTAAGCCGCCATCTTGAATTAAGTGGCCATGTTGAATTAAGTAACCATATTGAATTAAATGTCTATATCTTAAGTTTTTCTTTTAATAATTTTTTTATTGATTCAACATACTTACTGATTAGAAAATTTAAGATAAATATTTAATTTAATATGGTGACTTAATTAAACATGGCCACTAAATTCAAGATGGCGAGTTTCTTCACAATATCTTTAAAAAAAACATATATGTATTAAAAAATGAAGCTTATAGTCGTATCTAATTTAAAAAAAATGTTAGCCTATGTTTGTAATTTGTATAGCTCTAAGCTAAATAGTATTTTTTAATTTTATTAAAATAATATCTTTACCTTGAGCAATTTTCCTAACATATTATATTGTTCGTCAATTATAAAAACAAAAACTATATTACTACAAACCAAAGCAAAAAAATTAATTATAGTTTTAATATATTATGAATCATCAATCATGTCAACGTGCGAGAACATTTTTTCGCAGTAAATTATTCAGAATTAAGAAAATATTTTTGAAATGTTTAAAAATACACGTTAGTTATAGATTAGAAACACTAAAATTTGTATACACTAATAATATTACACCGCATATTTATTTGAAAATGAAAATTCAATAGGATTTAGTTATAAATATATTTACAAAATATTGTGTTTTTTTTTCTTAAATGTTTTATTTTTAAAACAATATCGCATTATAACATTGCGACAGATGGCAGATATATAGTTTGAATGAATTCTACGATATAATTTATATTTTTGGTTAATTCAGATTTATTTATTCTTAAACGTCATATAGATAGTTTAGAGCATTTACGTCATAATTGTTGTTTTTTGTTACTATTTTCGAAAAAAATGTTGGCTTAATAATCGTTTTCTTCAAACAATATAAATTGGTTTGTATGGCTAATAAATGTCACTTTAGAAAATATTTAATATTGTCATAACTTTTCTCGTCATAATGGATAGAAGTAGTTTTATTCCTCTAAATTAACTTTATAATTTCCATAAATAAATGAGATTTTTTATAATAGATAGAGAAGTGAAACTATCCACTAGTAATATGTAGAAAAAAGCTATAAAAAATTCTACATATTTAAAAAAAGATGAGCTTGTTAAGGGTTAACCTATATACTCTATATATAGGTACTTATAAGTAATAAAAAAATATTTAAAACCATTTTTTGAATCTATTTATTAAAAATTGACTAATTTATATAAATATAAAATTAATTTAGATTTTTTTTTCAAATATATGTAGTGCTGCGGTTATATACTGATTCACCTTTGCATTATAATTTTTTTTACCATAGAATTTTCTAGAATTTTTTTTTATACATATATACGTCTGTCTGGCCAATTTTTGCAGCCACAAAAACATTCGTTTTGTCACTTGTGTCATATAATATTTAAATATCTCATTAAATGTTATGTGTATATATGGAATAGCTCTTTACAATTAATGTGAATGATAAAAAAACTCGTAATTAAAATTAAAAATGCACCACATGCGGATAATACTGCATAAATAATTTTACCAGCGATTTTATCTTTTTTCTGGGTAATTTTCCTATACATTTATTATAATTACATTATAATAATTTTACGATAATTTGATTTTAAATACTTTTTGTTGAGGATTACATATTATTTAAAAGGCCACACTATATAGATACATGCTGTATATATTTTGGCCAGAGTTTCTCAAACTATAAATGTCGTAAATTTGTATTATTACAAAATTGCTGTCTTCATGTTTCTCTTAATAAGTACATAAGTTCGTATACAAATAAAGCGAAAAATTTTTTCATTCATGATATTTTAATTGCATTTAAATTCGACGTCGAATTTTGAAAACAATCGAAATTCCAAGAAATAAATGTTATTAAAATTTTATAGATAATGAATATTGATCAATTTCAAGCACCTGACTCCAGTCGAATTTAGGGTATAGGTTATACCATTTTTAGTTAAGTTTTAATCTAAGAAACACTGCGGTAAGAATGATTTTTTTGAAAATCATAAGAATTTTTTTATTTCATATTTATTCTCTATGGGATTATACCAACATAATATATTCTAAAAATAATCCTTACGAATTATTTTTATTAAATATATTATTTTTTTTTTATTTTAATAATTAAAAATTGTCTTTTCCGTCATTGCTATATTATTTTTAGATCCTCATCTATCATCAGTATAACTGCGGCATATATATGATCGCTCCAAAAAGTGTTACTTTTTGATTTCATATAGGGAAGACATAAGAAGTCAAAATATTTTCATTTAATAAACAGATTAGTTAATTGTGTATAGGCATAATCTAAAAATATTATAGTCACACATGACACAATGAGGTGGCGAAATCTTTGGAAAGCTAAATTAAACATTCAATTTTCTATACAAAATTCAATGTTTAATTTAGGTTCCCAAAGATGTCGCCACTCTCATTGTGTAACTAATAATATTTTTAGATTATGCATAGAAATATGTAATTATTCTTCTGGATTGTTAACAAATGACAAAATAAATTAATTTTGGTTTGATAGTTTTGTGGGCTGGAGTGTAGAATGCCCCCTCCCCTCTTGGATCCTCCCGAAACTTTGTAGGGAGTCTCCCCTAAACAACGTTTGTTCTTCGAATTTAAAATTGATTTATTTAACAAAAGATTTAATAATTCAATCAAATAAATTGTTTATATAGAACAAAAGTTTTGTAGCAAGTCCATACATTTATGGATCGAAATATTTTGATAAAAAACGTAAAAATTGAGATTATGACGTGATTAATATAAAAGCACCATATTTGAAGGATGGATAGAGGGGATAAATACGCGTATATTGATATATCACACAACCCCATAACATCTGTTTTTTTTATTTATTCTGTTAAAGGAAGATAGCGTATTGCCATAAATTTTTTAAACATCCTTTACCCCCTTCACCCGTTGCAAATAGAAAACGATCAAATATTCTTCTCAAATATTTTTTAGAAGGGTCAATAATAGTAATACTCAGAATTAGCGAACCTTTATGGTAGTGAGTGCAAGTGGCCAGCTCGAATTTACAACAACAATTTGTATATTATGAAATGGTACCAATAACAAGCGCTTATTAACTGGTACTTAAAATATCGACACGGTTGTCCACTCGCATTTAACAAATTTCTACTAATACATCTAGGCTCGCTATTCAGAATGATTGAAAACAATAAAATAGTTTTTTCAAATACAATTGATGTTTGTTTTTATACAATAAATCCTATTAAGCTCAATTTACACTATACCATTTTTAACATAACTATGTCCATATTCCATTTGAATTTGATAAAATAAAGTCTGAAAGCCAAGAATATTAAAAAATATTTTAATAATTATACACCACAGTCTGTTTTTTAGACAAGAACATAAGAGGACATATGTTAAAAAAAATGTAGTGCAAATTGAGTTTTAGATTAAAAAAAAATGTTTTTTATTATATTATCCTTTGCAAAGTACATTGCCTCCTCGTGGTGCGATCTGGGTGATGCTAAAAGTACTAGATGAATGAATCGCGACAATAAATTATTTTTATAGTAAAAATAGAAGTACTAGTTGGGGCTTATTTTCGTATTTTCAACTAAAATTGTTGTTGTTTTTGGTACAAAATTTCTGGGGCCCTTTTTTCACGAAATTGCGTATTGTCGCGACTCTAGTACATTTTCCAATACTCAGGCTATCTTCCTTTAACAGAATAAGTAAAAACAAGCAGTTGTAACCCTCCCCCTTAATCTACAAACAAACATAACCTAAAAAAATAAAGAAATGCAAATTTTTACAAAAATAGGGACAGAAAGGGGGTCGTGTGTTATATCAAAATACGCGTATTTATCGATTCTATGCATCCTTTAAATATGGTGCTTTTATGTTTTGTAATGACGTCACAATCTCAATTTTTAGGTTTTTTATCTAAAACTTTGAGCCCCTTCTCTGCCCTAGGGGGTGGTTTCGCCTTATTAATAAAATATATGGGGTGACTCAGGGGAAGGTCTTCTACATTATAAGGAGGGAGGGGGCTCCTACTGAATGCGCCGGTAAAGTGCATTTCAACCCGAACTTTAA